>JAQIWR010000015.1:0-45888 GCA_034695945.1 Glomeris hexasticha
TAACTATTCCCATATGTAGGGGAAAGGGCCGTAGACACGCCTTTTTCTTTGCCAAGATACCTGGGGATCAACTATAACTGTAGCGGTTCACGAGATGGCATTCGAAAAACCTTGAACATGAGGTCCAAGGTCACGTGCGATATTATTTTTGGCATTCCCCCATGCCACTTCCTATTCACTTACTCAACTTTCACAAAGCTACCGCTCACCATTTTGCAGATATTTAAACAAATGATGTACTTTTTGTTCACCCTGTATAGGTTTCAATATCCTCTAGATAAGAACGAGGTTAAGGCAGGTCATGGAAATTTCTAGAGCCAAAAACAGACCAAATATATGTATTTTAAGGAATAAGGGCACATTTCCTGGTTAGCATTTCCTGGTGCCCCAATGTGAGCAATAGTATTTTATAGTAAAATTTGTTACAATATAAGGATTTCCATGCTAATAATTATTTTCATAAACATTTCTCGACTTTTGCCCCAATTCTACAGGAAAACCCCTGAAATTCATGAAGGAAATTTTGTATGTCTCCCGCAAAGATTTCCTTGCAGACATCTGCCCCAATTATGTAGGAAAATTGCTATTTTCCTGATGGACTTTGCAAGGTTTTCCTGCAGACTTCTGCAGATATTTGTTACTAGGGGTGTATATAGGTGCAGAAGGAAGACAAGATGAACATGTTATGAAATGATGTTCGCTGTTTGCACAAGTCCTAGTTTACAATAACAATGAAAAAACTGTTTACAATGTTGAAAAATTTAATCTTGTGTTTTTCCACTATTGTTATGACAATAAACATGCAAGATTCATAAGCCTACCCCAGCCAGTATTTATCCCAGTGAAAACCAAATAAACACGGAGTCGCTTCACTGCAGCACACGAGATGCATATTGGAGCCTGTTCACATTTCAAAAATTTCTACCCGCATTATTACTACGCGGAACTTTTTGAAAACAATTTGTCCGAACTAAATCGGATACGCTCTTTAAGCGCCTAATACAAAATTTTGCCCTGTCTTCTACGGATGACCTTGAACGGATGACCTTGAAATGACCTTGAAAAAAAAGTCAAAGCGTGAAAATAAATTTGGCACAATTCTGGCTTTCTGCCAACCAGATTCCAGTTTTTGCCTCACTTTGGCCGCCATATTGGCAGTGGGAGGTGCTTATATACTGGGATAGGACAATTAAAACATATGTTTAAAAAATTACATTTTCAACGAATGCGCGCAAAAGTAAAAGTTTAATCAATGCTTTAATCAAGGAGTTATAACTCCTTGCTTTAATGCTCACCAATGTTCCAGAAGGTTTCTCACATATCGTTTACAATAGGCGCGTTTCAGCACATTTGACTTCATCACCATACCTAATTTCACTGGATGTAAGAAAACCATACTGGCATTAAATTGTATCATTGACTCTATATTTCTTAGCGAAGACCAGTCATATTTGCCCGCGATTCGGACCACTTCTTTCACTGATAAACATTCAATCGTTGTCGGTATTGCGAATTCCAGAAACACATCAAAACGCCGGAAAACCTGCAGCATGTGATAATACAAGTCTGAGTAAACTGCAGGCAAATAGTAAATATCAGCAGGATAATAAACAACTGTGTTATTTCCAAATCCAATTTCCTGCCGGTTCATCCACATCCGACCCAGAACAGTTACCAGTTCAGAAACATTGGAATAAGGGCTTTGACCCCCTAAAATCGCCATAATTTCATCAAAAGCCTGATTAACGTGACTTTTCCCCATGAAACTATTATGCCAAATATAGAAATCTGTTGAACCATTTATTCTGTCCATCTTCCAACCGTTGGATTCTATCGAAGGGGCCCAAACCTTGTTTAAATCGAAAGACCTCAAGTTCCAGTAGTTCAACAAAACATCATCACTAATGACCATATAGCCATCAACTTGATATCCCATCTCCATGATCCTCAATAGACACTCGTAACTGAAGTAACCTTCTGTGTCCGTTGCGTTAACGTACGATACACCAACACGACTCGTGTCATCGGTTATGCTGGGACCGCAGTAAATTAAGTTTGGGAAATGGTCCTTGTAGATGTTATCTAACAAATGTAGGATATTGTAATGTGCATGGTTAAAGACGACAACGAGGAGAATGGTGTCAAAAACAAAACTTGGATCTGTGTTAGCGAAATAATGATTCGGAGGAATTTCCAACCCGCAGAATTCCTGCAGGATGCTTCTAGAGTCTTCTTGAGACACTTGTGGAACATTTGGCTTGAAGTGGACAGCATGGGCATGTGAAATACAAGGAGAATGGCCAGTTATAATTGGTGGTTGTTTGTAAGCAACAGCCGCAAGATCATCGATCCACGCTTCAATTATATCATTCGCACGCAACTCCCATATTTCCTGATTCACCATAATGTTGCCAAGTTCTTTGATGCAATCGAAAAAATTGGACTTGCTGCAATTCCATGTCTGCAATAATTGCATTAACTTCTCAGTTGTACCATCAACATCTTCCAACATCGAATTATCTAACCCTTCGCAAGATCTGCCATTGCATGCTGCATTAGGGGGTAAAAATGCAAAATTCTGCCCAATTAGTGCCATCAGCCTTTGTGTCCAGAAACTACGATGTAATTCTGCACTTTTTAAAGAGTAGTTCGATGATGGCATGACTAGAAGCATGGACCAAAAGCCTTCCTTAGTATAGAAAGTGTTGAAAGAGTTGTACGATGCGTATATTCCAGTCGACAACACAACTGGAGGAGAGTTGCTGTCTATGAATTGGTCCTTGCTAGTAGCAATGTCAGTCTTGGTAATGGTCAATCCATGCTGCACTGCAGGAGTTCGAACCTTGCAGGTTACATATTTATAACGAGGTCTGTTAGCTGATTGTTCGCTAAAATGGAGAAGCGGGTTGAAAAGCATCTGCGAGGAGTGAGACAGTACAAGTGCACCGGTGTGAGAAGATTGCATAAATCGAGGATGACCACTGTACATTGGTCTGTAGCCACCATCAAGTTCGTAAATAAACTCGGCACCGTGTTCAATAGCATATAAATATCCGAGATTTTTCAATGCCGCACAATCATCTTCAGAGATGAAGTCCTTTAGTTTGTACGTCAACTCAAGTCGGGCATCACTATCTAAAATAATGAAGTTCTTCATTCTGAAATGATGAGAAACAATTTCCTCATTATGTATAGAATTATAAATATAATCTTCTGCAAAATTATCGTGTTGTCATAAACTACGCAACAAACCTGCGGTTGTATTTATGAGATCCAGCAGTAGTAATAACTATCTTCCAGCCTCCGTTTAATAGTTCATCCACTAATTCATCTGACCAGATGGAACAAGAAGAAACAATCCATGCATTCCTTGCAACTGGTACATTCTTCAAAGGCGAAACTGACACGAATGGTACAGGCAATTCAGGATAATGGAAGTTTCTGTAATACGGCCTGTAAAAAATATAAAATGATACCTGAATAAAGCAGTTACATTAACTTTTATATAATACAAACACACAGTTTACCATTCTGCAGGAGTGCATACCACATGTAGAATTTTCAAAATACTCAAACTTGCAAGGAGCAACAGTGGCCACAAGTGGATATGGTGCCGAGTACATGGTACGCGAATCTTCACTCGGAAGATTTCACTGAATCTCCACATATTTCAGTTCGTCCTGAAATAATAAACTGCAAATGGTTACATATGACACTACGATCTTATATACAATCAAGGATACAATTAAGGGATTAAACCTTTTACCTTGTACAGGCCTTCTTTGCGGCAGCGCAATGTAGGAACGTGTAACAATACACATGTGTCACTGCACTATTTAAACACTGGATTTACAATTTACATGAGAAAAACTATACTATAATTGACATAAGAAAGCAAGATGCAGCAGTTACATACCAAAATTTTCAATTCCCACAAATTAAACCTTATAAATCGGTGAATTTCTGCAAGTGTATATTATCTAAAAGAAACATTTTAGTAATTCATGTCTTAAACAGCAGTTCACCCTGGGAAACATACGGAAATTGCCTAGCAACTATCATTGTTTGCTTTACGTTTACACATAGTGTTCAAAATGATAAATTGCCATCGATTGTAAATATACGTGTCAAATGTAATTAATAAGCGTAAAACTGAAACCAATAAAAAAATGTTATTATCATATTAAATGTCCTATTTGAACTTGTGATGAATTAATTACTCACTTGCATAATATACACTGTGAAATGAGAATATGAAATCAAGTATGGAAATAACTTTATTTGTCGTAGCAGCAGCTGCGGTCATCTTGAAAACAGTCTTTAAAATAACACTGTTTGTTATAACATGTAACATCATAAAAGAATCATTGTAACAGTAAATAGTAAACAAGTTGACATAACTCCGCGTTAAATATATAATATACAGTTCGCAGGTAACGAACTTAGCAGTGGATTTCATTCCAAAAACCCTGTACATTGTACGCGTTAATTATTTACATGTAATACTAGAAGAACACTTCATGGAATGTGGAAAGTCAGGTGATGATAATTTGATGTAAAAATGCGAGTCACGATATAGAATTTGTTTACAAATTGTCAAATGAAAGAGCCATTGAAATATTGCATCTGCAGCAAAAATAGAATCATATATTAAAAATATTGCCACACACCCTCATTATTTATTTGTATAGTCCAATCTCTTATTGTGTTAATAACTTCATAAATCTGTATGCATAGTATAGCGAGTCTAATCCTTGGTCTAAATCGAATTAATAAAGCCATAATTATCCCAAAACCAGCTCAGGGAGATTGAAGGAATTGGACTAGATTCAGAAAAATGATTGCTTCAATATTATTCTCTAATTTTACTCTATCTTAATTTAAATAAAAAAAGTGAAATTATATATAATTGCGGCAATGACTAGAGGCAAATTTCCTCGAGTTCGTTTCTCTCTTATTCTATCGTTTTTCATATATTAATAACATTATTATATGCCAATTTAAGCTGCATCTCTCTCTCTATAAAACTAGCGCAACCGAAGTTGCCGCATCGATCACACCCAACTTTTCTATAACAAGAAACGTATAAAAATATGCAATGTCAGTTAAATAAAATTAATGCACTTAACACACCCTCATCTCATTCATCAAACGTGTTTCATAAATAATAATTCCAATATAACTTCATAAATAGTGACATGGTCTTATAGCAGGGTTCGAGCAACTTGTACAACTTCTAGTACTTTGTACTACTACAAATAATTATTATTCGTTGCCTTTCGACCAGTTTTCAGAACTGGTCACACTCCAATCCTAACTGCAATTGCACTTGGCCGTTTCCGGCCGCCATTACACCAGTCAGATTTAGTGATAATGGCGTTCACTATAGCTCAACATCACTATTGTCCTTAAAAAAGACACTTTATCTATCTAGATTGTGAACAGATGATCATCAGTAGTTCACAGTTGAATAGTAGTTTGATTTGCAGGCTGACTGAGGTACGTAATGGCGGCTACGCAAACGCGTGTAAAAATGAAATCGCCAAGAACCCTGCAGAAGAGCATGATTTTTGTTTTCTAAAGGAAATAAAGCACGGCAGACATTCACTTTGCAGTTAATGAATCTCAGCCCATGTAGATCATGATTGTATTTGTGACTACTTTCTGCGTCTTCTTGGAGGAGCAGCGAGAAGCGAGGACCTTTGCGACTCCGCGTCTTCGCTACTTCGGCTCCCACTCCGACTCCTATTTCTTGGCAAAGCCTTCAACTTTCTTTTCATGCCACGTGTCACTCGCCTCTTACCATCATCCTCCGATGTAATCTTCCAACATTTCACATCAGGCCCATCCCCTTCACCATCTCGCCTTCTCGATTCCGCACCGGGCAACTTCTGGTGCCTCTTCTTACCCTTCTTCACAACCGTTCTCATCTTCAGTGGTGGTATCTTTGGTTCCGGTGCAGCCACTGCATCACTGACATGGTCATCAACAGATCCTGATGCTACTAGAGCAGGTTGGGCAGCCTGAACCTGGCTGCTGTTGGCTTTGCGGAGTACCTCGCAACTGGAACAGCTGCAACTACTTCCCGTGCCACTCACCGTAGAGTAATCCGACTCAGACAAGCTAGATATGTACTCTCGCACTTGCGATTCCTGAAAGTCAAACACAGAGTCCGTCCGTGATGATGCCCTGGAGTGGGACCTTGGCGGCACGCCTGTCGGGGTGAAACCCAGCGATGCGGCTACGGGACTCGGGTCTATCTTCAACGATGAGCCGGGTGGGGCACTGGCAGTGGGCGTGTTTGTTCTCCCACCACATGTGCTAGAAGAGTAACTGGACACGGAGCTGCCTGAGCTGCTCCTGTTATCGCCTGAATTCTGCTTCAACTTGCGCCGCTGAGCGAGTGGAGCTTTCGAAACGTCCTTCCGGTGATAAAAACATAATTGTAATGCCACCATACATTTATCTAAAGGCATTTGGACCATCCACCAGCAGCAAGCAAAGCAGGAAAATGCAGAGCCATTAATGAAGCAGCATACCGCAGCAATGAAAACACGTTATTTCACCAGATTATCCCATTCAATGCATTTGCAAAGGAACTTAGCAAGGGATGAGCAGCAGTAGTTTGAAATCTGAAATGAGACATACCTGGAGACGGAAGCCTTCCTTGATTGCCATTTGAAAGGCGTGAAGAGTCTCCTTAAAACCAGCTTCGGCATGGCGAGGCGAAGCCGAGTGGCTGAGTATACCGGGTGTCATGAGTGGCGTCATTGAGTAAATATGCCCTTTCGATCCCATGATCCATTCGTCGTTTTTCAAGTCGGACATCTTGAGCCTCTTCGCTGGATCCACGGTCAATAACCCTTTTGATGGCAAAAATCTTCATTTAAAATATATACGCACATTCAAACACCGCCAAGCTTGAATAATAAAGCTTACCACGTATGACACGTTTCGCTGGTTCAGAGACCATAAACCACTCAGGGCCTTCAAAGGAGAAATGGCCCTCTTTGATTCGCTGCATGATGGCGGTCGCGGTCACTCCTCGGCTCCGAGAATGAAAAGGCAGTTTCCCGGACAGCATCGTATACTGATGAATAAATAAGAATAGATGATGTGAGACATTTATAATGGATAAACCTATCTACGTTGTAATCTTACAAGGATCACTCCTAGACTCCAGAGATCGCACGACTCGTCGTAGCCATCGTGATCTTTCGTCACCAATTGCAATACTTCTGGGGCAGCGTAGTCCAGAGTGAAACACGGTGTTGTCAATGGTTGGTCTTCCGATTTGAGCCGGGCGAAACCAAAGTCGATCACTTTGATGTTGGAATCATCAGATACTTTCTCAAATATAAGATTCTGTCCAGAAATAACGCAACAGAAAAGTTGACGAGTGTGCAGAAATTGAACTGCGATTGGAAAGTATGCAATTATTTTGCATCATATCCATGTTAAAAGAGCTTAAAATCGCTTCACCTCAGGTTTGAGGTCACGGTGAACAACCCCTCTGGCGTGCATAAACCGAACTGCTTTCACCAATTTCCGCATTATCTGGCTGGCTTCCGGTTCGGTGAATTTATCCTTCTGGCGAATTCTTTCCAAAAGTTCACCTCCACTCAGCAACTCCAGGACAATGTACATATGAGCCTATAGCAATTGCAATTTGAATAAGATCTCCGCTGACAAACTGAACATCGCAGATATATTTCAAATCACTTTACCTCGTCTTGTAACACCTCATGCAATTTGACAATATTGGCGTGTCCCTGGCAATGATTTAGTAGATGAACTTCTCGAGTGCAATCGATACGCCGGCTCACAATTTTCACCGCGTATTCCAGGCCGGTTTTTTTGTGCACGCACTTTCTGCAATTTCAAAATGGGGACATGAGCAAACGGATCAATATTCAACCACTTACTGACATACATACTATACGCTAACCTGCACACTGAGTAACTGCCATCTCCTAAAATCCTCTCCCGCATGTTAAGATCGTAAGTTTGAAAAAACGGCGAATTCTGGAAGTAAACGGTAAATATAACCGCGGAAAATAAATATAATAATGATAACATACAACTGAAAAAATGTAACAAACTGATTTGTGAATTTGCAACAGCTCTGCACACTCAGCACTTTTGTACATAAATACAATACATTTCAAAAACTAAGGCTTATAAATTGTTGTCATAGATCGTAGATTATCTAGTATTTTAATACGAATTGAATACATTTTAACCGAGTTGTGTTTTAATATTCTAACAGTTTCTCTGAATCTGTTTATTTAAAAGTCCTGCATGCACCTGCCACAGGCAACTTGATTTAGAAAATAATAGTACGTGCACAATGTTGCAAGTGTGCAGCTGCAAATAGACCTTCATACCTTTAGTCTGCCTATAAAAAGCCGGTGGGAAGCAGATTTAACATCGGCAGATGACCGGAAAAACTCCTCACTGATTACGTTGTCGCTGAAGACAACCGAAGGCGCAACGTACGAGTAACCCTGCAATATTTCCAAGAAAAGAATTTTTACACTCCGTGTTCAAACAAGACCAACACTTGCAGGAAACACGGGCTAACCTTAAATAACTTTTCTCCGTTTGGAGGAACAATTGCAGGCGAGTCTGTTGGAGCCATGGTGGTGAACTCTTCGGCAAAATTGCTCACGTCCAACTCACCGGAGATTGCGGGCACATAAGGTGCAGGAATGCGTTTGTGGGAAAGATCCTCCCAATCGACACCCTGCAAGCATAACAAGTTCAATTAAACACCAAATAGCAAAGGGCAAATTATTAGACATCTAAAAAAGCCAAATGTCCTAATTTTAATATATTTATTTCTTTGCAATGTATCCATTACAGACATCGCGCAATAGTAAATTGGGCTGTTGATGTTTGCATTGCCAATTCATAATTAAATGAATGTGTAAATGACCAATCCCAGGATCATGAGGTAAAAACGTAAAAGCTAATTCAGTCCATTAGAGCTCCATGTTTCATTTCCGGTATACGAAAAAAAAAAACATTAGGAAAAACAACTGTACTCAACTGCGAATTTTACCCTCGTAAACGCACTGCTTTCATGTAATTAACCACATTCAGAATATTCTCCATTTAATTTACGTCATTTGCATATTTTCAAAACTGCAAGTTTAATGTCTATTCCCATGTCAAAGCATTTGCTTTGATATTTCTTGCCGTACAAAAAGCTGCCGATAAAACCCTATCTTAAAAAATGTGTAAATCCACACAATAAATTCTGTATACAAAAACATTACAAAAGGGTTATACAAAAAACAGTAAGTTGGTAAATAATGGTAAAAGCTCCACCTTGAAATAGGCGTGCCGTTTCAGTTCCTCGGCGTCTTCGGGGCCACCTCCGAGCCGACTGCGTGGGTCCTTGACCAACAACCTCTTGATGAAGTCCCTCACCTCTTCGGAAAGGTCTTCAGGAATTGGGGGTTCTGCGTTCATTATCCTCCTGAATGATCGGAACCAAATGATTATTTATACGGTAAAATGACTGGCAAACGGGTTTCGGTTTTTGCGCGTTGTCGGCGTGCTTGAATTCCTTTTATACTTCCAAGTGTATATAAGACATATATATATAGACTGAAAGCAAGCAAGGACTTGGACACGGTTCGTGGGCTTGTGGCATTTGGTACTTGCCTCGAAATTTCCTGCTGCGTGTTTCTTTCGCCTTCTACCGTGAAAGGTGATGCTCCGGTGAGCAGCTCGTAGGTGAGCACACCTACACTCCACCAATCGACAGCCTGCAAAAGAAAAAATACACAAAATGTTGCTTTCAATCCTTTAAACTTGCAATGTTACAGTGCGTGTTTCCAAGATGCGGAAGTAAAGCATCAATAACAGATAATAATTTGTGTTCTTCCTCGAAGAAACACACAACATTTCCCAAACACAAGCAAATTATCCTGCATTAATTCATCCATTTTCAATTAGTTTTTATAATTCCCAATGTACAACTTTAACATGATGGAACTGATGCATTAAAACGGTACAGGTTTGTGTAGTTTACAACACAGCAACTGTTGCTCACACGCAAGTGTAAATTGTCATTGACGTTTTCATGTGTAACAAACAACCTTGCATTGGAAAAACCAAATATAATACAACAAAACTAATAAACGATAAACGAATGTCATGGCGCAACTGTTTACTGACAATAACCGATATCAACTAGATATCTCACCAGGTCGTGGCCGGAATGTCCTCCTCTGACCGACTCCGTAGAACCAGAATGGGCTCCTCGGATAACCTCGGGAGCCATGTACTCTATGGTACCACAGTAACTGTAGGTCCTCTTCTTGGTATCGTTTGGTAGGAATTCCTTGGAGAGCCCAAAGTCAGTTAGGATTACATGGCCCTGCGAGTCAAGCAAGATGTTTTCCAACTTGATGTCCCTGTAGATGATGCCTAACTGCAATATAACATACGTACATGTATATAAAAATGGGTTTCCTTTTAATAAGGACATATTATATAGTACCTTGTGCAAGTGTGCAAGGGCTAAAATAACTTCCCCAATGTAAAGCTGCACTTCGCTTTCCGTGAACTTCTCGAAACGTTCTCCGCGTCGTTGCAGATGCATGAACAGGTCACCACCACTTACATAATCTATGGGAATTAAAGAATGGTCACTTTGTACATTTGAAATACATATTAGATGGGGTCCAGTTATGAACATCCATACCTAGAATAAGATGCAGTTTGGCATCAGTCTGGAAGGCATAATGTAGCGTAACTAGAAATGGTGACTGTCTAACTGCTTCTAGGACCTGTCTTTCCGTTAACGTGTGTTCAGTGGTCTTTTTCTTCTGGACTATTGCAGCTTTCTTCAGTACTTTCATTGCATACAATTTTCCATGGTCACGTCCACCTCGTTTCCGAACCAGGAACACTTTGCCATAAGCTGCAACAACAGCAAAGAATGCAACTCAACTGGGTTAAATTACATTTCACAGGTTAGGAAATTTGACAAATGTAATGTGGGTTGAATAAAATGGGAACTGTGGATCGATGGAAAGCAGTGGCACAATATACACCTGGTGAGAAAGTTGTTCCACTTTTTCTCCTATCAAATTTGGAAAATCTCTCCCCCTTCCTTTTTTATAGTTTCAAATACCAAATGCGACTTGGTGTTTTTTTATCTTCTCTCAATGGTTTTCACGAACCAAAAAACTAAACAATTGCCATTATATTGGCCAAATTGGCCTTGGTTGGAAAGGTTTCAGCTTTTGCGTCTATAATAATGTCTTGGGCGTTGTGGATGTAAAAATAGAATGCAAAAAGGATGCAGGTTTCCATTATACCATGACCTGTGTGCACAATATTTAAGAGCTATAGCCCTAGTGCCAAGGTTATGTTACATTCAATATATAGAAAGCCGCATTTTAAAGCACCTGTGGTTTGTTTTTTTTTGTTGTTTGTTTGTTGCTGCAAATATAAATGGCTACAAAAGAGCAACTGGATATTTTGAAACTGGATCTTCCTTGGGAACAAATAATAGCACACAACGCAGAGTGTAACAACATACAGTATACAAAGTAAACATACCTCCTGTTCCCAGAACCTTCAGCAGCTCAAAGTTGGATTTATCGACCTTGCCCCTACTTGTGAGATTAACTGCAAAATATCAAAGCAAGAAAATGCATACATCAGTTTCAGTGATAAAAGTATATTCAGCATGTTATAAAATCCTAGGTAAATGACACACAGTATAAGATTAATCATTTTCATAAACTTGCCAAATATTTCCTAAAAGCATTGGGTTTATTTTGACAAAAAAAAATGTTTCATGCAGGCAACCTAAATGTTAAGCTTCAGAAATGAGGTTTGTTGGCCAAAACCCAATATTGCTATAGCCAGACAATTTGCATTAAATTATTTTTTATTCTCAAATTTCAAAATTTACCCTCCAGATTTTTGAGAATTTTTATAAGTACACATACTGTACTTGTATAAAGTGTATTTTTTCATGGTCAACTCGTTCCTAATTTAAATGGAACATTTGCAACGCTTAATTATTCCTGATTTTTAAAAGGAAATTTCAGTTAGATCAAAAGCAAAAACCAATAATAGGTAGGTATGCTGTAGGCCTTGTGTCTATTAAACACAGCTGTCACTGGGTTTTAATTTCTTGTGACAAATTAAATGCTCAATTAAGTTTATTTTTATTTTTTTAAACAAAGTTCCCATTGCACTGTAATACTATTGAATTGTGCTAGTTATTTTTCCAAGAGCAGACGACGTTATTCCTTGCATGCAACAGGTGTTTCCTGCACATTTAGGGAGGAACTTATAAAAACATGTTACAAATAAATTAAAAATCACTTCTCAAAAAAGTTTTAACATTTGGAAATGTAAGAATAAAAGACTATAATGCGATATCCTTGTTTTACGTTATTTTTGCTCTATTATACGACTTCCTGCTGTGATAAACTAAACTTTGAAGGTCACTTAGAACTTGGCTTAGAATTAGGACAACTTGAAAGAAAAGAAGTAAATCTTGACATATTTTAACCTTCTAACTATTTTGTTATCTCGATAATTGAACAGGTGATAAGGTGTCATTTTTATTGCAGGAGAAAGTAAAATCTGCATTTATTGTCTATTTTATCTTTCTCCGATATATAATAGTAGTACACAAAATCTGCTGACATAGCAATGACAAGTTGCTTTTCAACCTTCATCAAACTGCAAACACAACAGCAAGGTCGCCACCGTGTCGCTAATACAACGTTCGATTGGCAACGCCATTTTCAATGGGCGCCATTTTGATTCCGAAACAATGCAAAAATGGCCGCCGTTTACCCTTCTTTCCTTTCAAAGTTTTTTTTTTTGCCACTAAACACTGAAAATTGTACCGGTAAAAAATGGAAAATCAGGAAAGGAATTCAGTGTCAATGAATGTAACGGTATTTCGTTACAACAGTTATTATTATACAAGGAACTAAACAGGAAAAATGGCGTTTACTCGCACTTGGTAGTCAGTGTGCAACAAAAGTTGAAAATAAATCCTGGAGATTATCGGATGGCATAACTCCTGCTAGATAATCCGTTCACTTAAACGAAGGTCAATGCCTGTAGTACATTCTACAACATATATGGGGGACTCGAGGTCACATGATTGCGGAAGTTATGTGATAAAGAAGGAAGCGAAAAGCATGACATGTCTTTAAATCTCCCCAAATACTGCCATTCAGAATATCAATTAAGCAATATAAATAGCTTCTTTATCATTCAAAATGCAACTTCCATATAGAACCAATGTCATATATCACTAACTAGTAGAAAAACTTGTGCAGAATTGTAGGTACATACAGTCTTGAATAATAATACTTTCTGCACACAAAACCCTGTAGACATTTGTCTGCTAATTTATGTACTACACAAAGTTTTACATTTTCTGCATAAATGTGTATAGAAATATGCAGATAAATACGAGCATTAAACACAATTAGCAGAGAACTTTTCTTATGGGATGCATAAATTAATTTTCAGCCTGCATTCTAAATATTTATATTAGTAATAGGTTAGTTTGCTTTTTAAACAGTTGCATATTATATTTGTTAGCATAAACTATTTATAATAAAACCGCCAATTAAAATTAATTTTATTACACATTGAAAGTAATAATGACCCATATTTACAAATGTTAATAATTATGGGATATATATTTCAACAAGTATATATATATTTGACAAGAAATAAATTATTTCCATGAAAGTAGCTCAGTGTGTTACACAAATATCGATGTTTATGGTATTTAAATGGAGAATAAATTATTAAGTGGCCATTTCCCAAAATAAAAAAGGTCAAAACAGATAGTGTACTAACTACTATTTGTGTCAAGTACGTACGTTCAAATTTTCCAAGCGGGATTTCCAAACTAATAGACAATACAAATGCGGGAAGAAAAACTTCCTACAAGTTTGATTTCAAGGGAAAACGTAGTTTCCCTCTATAGAAATGGGCTGTTGTTTAAAATAAGTTTCTTCTTTCTTTTTCTTTTTTACATTTCAAATTAAATTTGCACAGGTAACCTCGTTCAGGTGCACGGCTGGTCAAGCGATTTTATGCAAGGGAAAAACTAGTATACAACACTACTATGTATAAGGAATTATTTCAGGATGCGTACCATGAAAAGACAAAGCATTTAACCTGGTTTCCAACAGACAAAAAATTCTTCTCAGAAAGAAAAATACATCCTTAAGGGAAAAGTAACAACAGGTTATTACTTATTAGGTACCAAGAGTACACAGCAGATGTTTTCTATCAAAAGTGTAGCAATGCCAAAATCATTATTTTCTTTTAATTTTTTTAATATACAGTATATGCTAAACAAATGTAAACAACAAATAATTTACAGTCCCTTCAATGCGTATTATAACTGTAATATTAAAATAGTTATTATGTTCGTATAACAAAGTAAAGTTCAACATTTTGTGAATATTTTCCATGGTTTTTCACACATTTTGACCATTAAATTTACCAATCCTTTATTCATCGCAATATCGAAAATTATACATAATTCATACCTGTAGTTAAAATTAAACTTAACGAATTTCAATCAAGGCACATAAATATTAGTTTTTAAAAATAGTTACCTTTCATTTGTATGCAGTAGTATTTGTATTTATTTAACTTTTAAACAGCTGCATGTGACAATAATATTAGCTGCATCAACGTTTGCGACAACTTGTTGTGGTTAATAATATAATTTACCAACTACTATAATATTCCATATGTTACATCAACAGATTTAATTTCAGTTCAGACTTTCCCTCGTGCTGTAAATAAATGGCACCATTATTTTGTACTCTAAAACTAAGGACAGAAAAAATCAGGAAAACTCTATGTCCAAACTGGGAGGATAAATTGGATAAATTTAAATATGGGTGTGCAACTTGAAGGTAAAATAAATTTCAAGAACTACATTTTAACGTTGGAAGCCAATTTAAACCAAAGTAACAAGGATCAAATGTGATTTATTTGAAGTCCTGTTATTATATGAAAGTAGTATTTTTGTCCTTGAGAAATAAATTACGGAAACATTGTATTATGTATATTTGTATATTCAAGTTGCACAAACCAAAGTGAGGAAGGAAGATGAAGGCCACCGACGCAAACACCTACATGAGCATCTGAACACACATAAGAAACCTGAAAGTTAACTCGTTATTATGCGAATGTGAGTGTAGGAGAAGGGTATAATGTATACTATAATAAAAGATAGGCGTTGGTTGTGGGTTGTGTTCGTATGTATATTTATATCCGCATATTTTGAACATTGAAAATGCTCTGACCTTCCTCCTCTTTTCTCTTTTCTCACATGTGTTTTGCTCACTTGTTTACTGAACACCACAAGGGATCATCGGACGTGAACGACCTCAAGGCAAAACCTTACATAATCATCATCATCATCATCATCCTTATTAATAGCAAACTAAACACACTATACTGTCAAATGTCATTGCATTATTCCCTGCCAATGTACTACGTGTCACAAGGTTTAAAGAACCGTTATAATCATATCTATGTACTTTTATATTTTTCCCAACAGTTATCTGATAAACTATTGACATATGTGCGCTGTTACAATCAACCCCTTTTGCTTTTCACCGTGTGCTATTTTCACTTATGTACAACAAACAACTTGAACCACTGATTCCCACAATGGAAATTAACATATAGTAATCTGTTACTTAGTATATACTTTTGCTTGCTTTGCTGGAAAACATCAGTAATTGACCACCACAGTTCCAGAATATAATAAACAAGACAGTTTCCATCCTTGAGAAATTAAATTATAAGTTGTGCCAGGTTATTTCCATCACTGGAAAGCAGGTGTCCAACCACTCATGGTTTTTCACGGAATTAAAATGTAGGTTGTTGTTCAAAATTTTAATATAATTCAAGTGTACTACATACAAACGAGAAATTAAACCCTGGTGTAAATGTATACACTAAATTAGAATTTGAAACTGAAAACACTTGTTTCAATTAAACCAATGTACCTATTACCTACTACTTATTACACACACCTAGGTCAAAAGGTTACCCAAGCTGAGCACGACTTTGTCCTAATTTTCAAGCTCACTTGAGCTTGAGCATGGGCTAAGCTCAAATGTGATTTAAGACATTTGCTTAAAACATGCTGGCTGTCACGTGCACTACACTGTATATAATGGATTGAGAAGTGTGCGCCATCTACAGAGTGTTTTTCGTACTAAAACATGTATTTTTCCCTTATTACTGCAGGCTTGGAAAAGCCACATAGCAAGGTCAAATTAATGTTGCTACTTTTCTCTGCCTTGACAAGTTTGTGTTAAATATACTGCATGGTAGTTAATAACTTTCCTTTTTGATTTTTTTTTTAATTCAACCTGGGAAATTAGCCACAACATCTGTTTGTTTGTTCTTATGAACTACATTGTTATCTCTTAAATAGTGTATACTTACTATATACAGTATCCTGCTATATGTGCGATATTTTTCCTCATATAATGGTATATAAACACACACTGTACAACTATTGTCTTTCAGCACGTAAATCATATTAACCTAGTTTTTGCACTTGTTTCCTATTCTCATATTTACACAATAAATTGTTAGATATTTTTGCACGTTTTACATGCAATATTTTGTCACAATAAATCTGAAGTGTTATTCAAAAACGAATTGAACACTTTCAACAGTAATAAATAACATAAGCAAGTGTTCATCAAAGCAATTTCAGTGTTAATGATTGTTATTATTACTAGTGAATGGAAATCTTTAAAATATTGACCCGATTTTTTATTAACTATATTTAAGCGATGAAGTTTAGAGATTACCTCGTTTTGAAATCATGGATGACACACTTTTCAAGTTTGCCCTTTCTTTGCACATTTACACACACACTATACATAATACACAATCACTCACCTAGTTTATTCCTATCATGTTGAACTTTACAATGACAACAATGTCTTGCATCATCACCTTCCTCCATCATTGCATCCCACACATGCATTTTGCCTTCTTCTCAATCACTCCTTTTTACCCCAACAAAAGTTCCTTTTCTTACATGCATCCAAAATTCATCAGCACCAGAAGAAACGAACCAACTGTCTCACATCAACTATGTGACGATTATAAGCAAAATTATCGGTCATCATCTGATATATCTTCTTGATCCCGAGAGGTTAACGATCAAAAATCAGGCACAAAATCCCATTTGCAATCCTAAAGTTTCATCGACTTCTGTTTCTTAGCAACATTCAACAATCAGCTGTCACTAACAAGTATAACATCGATGGTCCTTGCTGTTGAATGCAAAAACTGGAAAGGTCACCTTGTTAGCAAAATCCACTGGGTCTTCCTTCCTCCCAGCTAATCCTTTAGCATAATCCTTCTTCACAGCTGCCAAAAGGTGCAAGATCCTTTATTAGCACCACGTTGCTTATAAAGTATGCAGACAAATGAGTATAGGATCCACGTAGAAGTAAGAAATGTGCTGAAGCAAAGCTAGATCCTCTTGGAATTAAACAATCTTCCTGAAGTAATCCTTAGAAATGACAGAAATTTAGTTATTCCTTCTCAAAAATCAGGTGAATGTCTTGATAAGATGACCCAATGACTACTTAATCCTTGAAATATAGTCACAAGGCAATGGTTAATTGGAGGTTTCCAAACCTAATTCCACATCCAATCCAGTACTTTTCCACCTTGAAACCTGAATTCAGCACAATCACTAAGTTTGTAAGTGTTCTTCCTTAATTAAATACCTCCTTTAAGATATCTTCCTTCACCAAGAACTCATTCTGTGGATCTTGTTTCTGGAATATCACTAACCAGATGAGCTGCTTCAAATCCATGCAACAAAAATACCTTAAACAAAATGGAAGTCAGCACAAGATCACATTCCTAAAATCCTAGTTGAAATTAGGAAACACTTCGAAGCAGAAGCACTGACGTTGCATTCACTCCTATCTGACCCAGAACAACTTGTGGATGTGCTTGAAACGAACAGCAGGTGGAGGGTTGGCTCCAAAAACAGTTCGTCCCACATTCAACCAGCACTCGTTTCCCGTTGGTTGCCTCCATCTGTTTATTATAACATCCCACATCCTACTATATGCCATGCTATGCCACAACAAAATAACACCTGTGCGAATCCAATGTGGGCTCCAAAAAGTACCAAGTTTCTTGAACTTCTACCATCAAAAAAACCTCCACTTATTATCAGTGTCATACTCTAGAATCTTCTTTGTAATATAGTAGAGAATACTAAAAAGAAGTGATGGCATCCACCTGCTGCTGCAACAACCTTGCCACCATTTTCGAATAATTTTGCTTACTTGGAAAAGTACAAATCCATACAGACACATGTATAACACATGATTTGGCAAGCAGCCATCTTGGTTTTGTTCACTGATCAATACGTGTTATTATACTTATAAGAAAGCGATGTTGAAAAAATTGAAATACATGGCGATGACAGACTTTCAGGGTTGATCAGCATGTTTTTGTTTTGTTTTTTAGTTTGCAGGGAAAAAAATAGTGAGAACAAATAAATTGTTTTTCCAGATTGTTCGAAAATAAACATAACTGTCGGGGGGGGGGGGGGGGGAATTCAAGTTTCAATTAACCTAAATTTTCCTCATGAAAACAAAACTACAAATGTTTTTCGTTTAATTGGTGACCTAAAAGTGATTTTTGCTGATAACGCTTACAGCTGGAATTTCAGTAATTTTACATACAATTTGTAATTTTCGTTTAATTTCTCATCGATTGCAACAACGTTTATAAAAAAGTGGTAACATTACAGACAATGGAAACTACAATTATATGGTAATTACAAGAACATTAATTAAAACATCACTGTATAGTGCAATAAACTTCATTAAAATAACACTATTTTATCCATTTCCTCCAATATAATTCGCATTCAAAATGCATTTTCCATTCATTCATTAGTACATATGTTCCTACAATAAAATTTAATAACGTGTTTTAATTGCTTCACACCATCAGGCTAATACAAAATCATTTCCATAATATTGTTAATTCGTTAAAAATCCCCATATTTATCCCCACACATTATTACAATATTTGAAACAACAAATTTACCCAAATTATTGATTGTCATCTTGTCAGTATAAGTATAGACTGTATGAAAAATGTTTGCCTGCTTGAGGCAAAATATTAAAGTAATAATTAATATAGTACTCTGAAAGTTAATTACCAACCTGATCCGGTTTTCAACTTCTTTGCTTTTATGCAGCTTAACAAGCTATTGAATTTTCTTGTTTCATTTTGGCCGGCAATATGCAAGGTTAGTTGGTCGCAATATTTTGTGAAGTGGGTTAACAACTAGTAGCCTATTTATTAAAGTGAGAGTTTACATATTTTCCTATATACAATGTAGTATTATAATTTAAAAAACGACTTCACCAATTTGCAAAAATATTATTCCAACTTAAAACATACTGAAAAACTTTCTCTTATATTTATTTAGCCATTGTTTCCTAACATGTGCGTTATTTTATTGGGCAATATCCCACTGTCAATGCCACCGAGTGAGTATTAAAATTAATTCCTGATGACGTGGCCCTACAAATTGCATAATAGCATTTTACAGGTGTTTGTAATGGGCATTAACCTCTGCGTGTGAGGAAATGCCCGATTAATTATTTCTAAACAATAAAGAAGTTTAAAACATACTCGACAATAGCATATGGTATATAGCAGCTATTCATTTAAAGATGAATTGCAAAGCAGCATAAAATTATATGGAATTGCTCGCGGAATTTCTCACAATTTAGTCCCAAAAATGCAAGGTTACAGTAGGCTTATTTACATGATAAAATCAATGTGAACTCTTCAAATTACAAAGCACTGTGAAACAAGTTGGCAAATGAAAACTTGGCAGACATTTGCATGCACAGGGTCACGTATAGTAAGTTATAATTACATTCCTGTGAAGCAGAACGTTTCACCTGTTCAAATTCAGCACGAGGGGTCATCCCTAAATCATGTTAACTATCCAAATTGGAAGTGAAGGGAGAAACATGAAAACGCAATTTAAATTCAAACTGCCAAATCATAGATACTACTATAGAAAATCATTATGAATCAAACAAAATATACATAAAATCGCAACAACAAAAGAATACAAACATTATGACATTATTAATGGATCTTCCCCAGTCAGGGACAAGCTTTTAATTTTCCTTTCCAGTATTTTCAACATTTCCTTCATAATTTCCATAAATATTCAAACAATGCCGATCTAATTTTAATTCTGAACAATAAAAGTAGGTTATGATATTTGTAATAACTTTTTGGGGAAGAATACGGATATAATTAACAAGGTAAATTTGAAACATTTCATAACTTTCCTTTATATTTTCCCAACGACTTTTCAAGGTTCCTCAATTATTAAGCCTAAATGGAATACAAATAAATGCAGTAGTATAGTAATTATAAATAAATATTGTCTCTAACCAACAACAACTTATATAAAATTTGCAGACAAAAATGGATGTACTCCAAAAGTTTCTGCAAAATTATGCATTATGTACATTATTATTGCAACAAAAAAATTGAACCCCCTTTTTTTAAACAAAAATTTTCTGCAAATAATTTTTTACAGTATTTTCCTGCAAGAACATGCAGGATTACCTATCCTATTTTCTGCATGCAATATTTGCCAGAAATTGTGTATAATAATGCAGAATGGACCATTTGCTGAAATGCAATTTCTGATTAATACTGCAAAGCTGTTCCTCCTTACACGTGCATTGTCCAAGATGGCGTCATTTTGCACAAGATGGCCGTCTTATATTACCCCTTGCATAAGTTCAGTGACCGTCTTTAAGAAAACAAAATGCACGAATAAACCATAATCACATGGCCTAATTAACTACTGATCCATCTCATTTCCTCTTCGCATGACTCAACAAAATCCAAATCAGCCTTGTGTGCTATTATGTACTACACCGAATTACGAATACATATCTGACATGCGATCACAAATTATTACCACCTTGTCAGTCATAAAATTCAATTATCATTTTTATGCATAAAACAAAGTACACACACTGTATGTATACTTCCACCATATAAAATATTTAGAATCATTAATAATAAATTATTTTGTCAACCAAAAATTCTGGGTGCATGAAATAACATTGGGGGTGTAAATTACAATATTGAAATGTGACTATATAGCATAAAAAGGGAAAACCGTTTCAGAAACCGGAAACCGGACTTCTACTTGAATTCAGTATGTGTAATTGGAGCATATTTTTGAATGCATTTGTACAAATATCGAAAATAAAATCGAAATTAATGTAATATTATCAAGTGCATCAAGTGTAGTATTTTAATTAGAAGTATGAAATACAAGTTTTTTTTAGAATAATTATAAGGTCAACTTGAAGATTTACAGGTGTGAATTCATAACCGTGCACCTGCACATAACTATGTCAAAAGTTCACTTTCGCATCATTATAATAAAAAATATATACTGCAGAGAAATAAAAGTAATAGACAACACTGTCTGAAAATAGTTTCCACAAAATGAAAGTTAGTGTCATAAAGCTATATATTAAAAAGAAAACAACGTGTGAATGGTATAAATAAATACAATAACAATGTCAGATAACTTCACTGTGTTCCAATTCGTGTTCCATTTAACATTTAAAATGCGTGGAAAATATTTCAATTCACCAATACACAATCGTCTCTAAACTGGGGGAAAATAAACTATTTTTGACCTCATTATAACAGCATAAAAAAACCACAACATCCGCTTAAAAAATGAACTGTATTATTTTTAAATACATAAATACGACTGTAACCTAGCAATGTTTATTTCTATGTCACCGGATGTAGAAATACTTTTTATTACAAGTATTCTATATATATTGTTGATATATACATTTTTATAACCTGAATTCAGATCGTACTTATTTCAAACACATTTTTAGTGATCAATTTTTATTTATCAACAATGAAATAGTACAATGAAATGGGATCAAAAATGGTTTTATTATTTCCAGTGTGACATGATGCCTAATATGGCAGTGTGACTTATTCAAACTGAAATTATAACTTAAATCTGTTCATTTGTTTTTATAATAATTAATTACTGATGAAATTTTTGTACTATTTTTTGACCATTTCTGTGAATTTTGCAATAAAATTTTATTGGAAAAACCTTAACCTTCTTACACAGTTTTATAATATTCCTCGATTATTGCAGTGAAAACCTTGTAATCCAACCTTGTTAAGGTTGCACAATGTTATATCATAATCAATCTACTGATGACAACTGATTGAAAACTATACAAACTGACATTCAGAATTTTAAAAAATAAACAAGTTTGAAATGAAAATCTATAGGCCTACCCAGAAAAAAATGGCATTTAGGTCGCAACCGATGTATCCTGTATACGTTTTTAATCTGCACACAAAAGTCACCAAAACACAATAAAAATGGCGTCGATTGTGTGTCACTAGGTCAAAAATTTCCCAAAACCAACAGGACAATAACATTATATACTGAAATGGAAACAAAAATAATCACATGTGTGAGTCCATTTGTTGAAAAGTTGCACGTACTTGCGTGAGAATTCTTGGAATTCTTCACAATAAATATCTTCTTGTAATGTACTGTTACTTTAGATCACATAAAAGTGTTTTTTATTTCACATCGACCTCTTATTTTGATTTTCTCTTTCTAAAAATGCATTTTTCTGAGCAAATGTTTTCAAGTTAATGTGTAGTTGAATGGATAAGGAAGGCGTTGGCGGATGCAGCGCCACCTAGGAAGATCTAATATAGCGTCATACGACCATCAAACCTTTAAAAAAGTTCAATTTCACCACAATACCTGTATAAAAATGCGTATTTTCAGCATTGTCAATGTCATTTTCACATGACTGTTGTGCAAACATTGACTTTGAAACACTTTCAAGTGCTACCCATGAATGGAAAGTTGGAGAAATTTCATCTAAAACAATGAGCCCATGGCCTCGTTAAATACGCATTAATCAAATGTAACCCCCCATAAAAGTGTTGCCCATTGCTGAATGGTGCAAGCCCAGAGTTTAAAGGGCGAGGTCTTGTTTTACCAACAGTAATATGATTACCATCCATAAGTATGCAGACCACAACCCTTGACCTGTTTTTGCTAAACAAAATCCACTTTTTCTCTCCTTTCAATTATTAAGTACTCCCTTAAAAAATACATTGTTTGTAAATGCAAAATTAGAGAAAAATAAATATTGATACAAATACAATTGACAAAATAAATTAGGGACATGGAAAATATTAATACATAAACAGATTTCGTATATTAAGTGCCATCAACTGACAACTTAAGTGACGTAATAGGATATTAAGTGAGTTATTAATTAGAATTGAGGGCACAATAAACAAAAAATAGTTTATCTTCATTTGAACACGCAATCAACCTATTGGCCTAGAAATTCAAAAATTTCAGCCAAATAAACAGTTAAGGAAAATGAACCAAATATAAATATGGTCAAGATTACGAGCTCAAGTACATTACATAACAAAATAACTTCCTTTAAAAGTTATTAAAAATACGTTAGCATTTAAAATAATAAAAAACAGATGCATATATCCTGTTTACATTTTACTTAATTTCTTCTAATTCCTCGGAAGTTATTTCTATATATAGAAAAAAGGAGCAAATCAACTGTAAACATGTCACTTTTTGAATTGAGGTTTCCTTGCAAGTCGTACATATTTACTACGAAACCTATTAAACTAAATTGAATTTGCCAGCTGTTTGTGTAGTACACAAATGTCGGCCATATTAGTGCAAGGTCAAACTTCACAGTCTATTTGTTTCAAATAATACAGTAGTCAAATTATGCATGGAATATCAATAACACAATTTTTTGGCATGCTTCAAATTTCGAATTTATAAATTACTTGAAATATTCAAACATAAATTATATTGAAATACCTATCAAGTTTACACTGAATTTGTTTTAACTGGGCAATTTTTACAACCAAAATTTACATAAAAACTTTGTTAAAATAATGTATTGTACATTACCATGATTGCTGGATTCCATTCTTTAACCAGGAAATGTGTAGAAAATGTACAAACTAAATTTAAAAACTGTCCAAATCCGATAGTTTTATGTTTTATGCACGGTTAATGTTTGAAATATTTCATTCCAATTTCGAACAAAGGGTAATTGGAATTAATAAGGACATTTACAGCGCCATCTGGCATTGAAATAGTGAACTTTTCTCATTTTTCACAATAATAATTGTTGAACCGATTGTTGATGTTGTTGACATCGCGCTTTACGATTACAAAACCAGAGGGCGCCACCATTTATATCAAGAAATCTGTGAATTAATTACGAAAAATATCACGGATATCTTATTACGAATAATGTTGTTTTTGCTCAATTTTTCAACATGGTCAGCAATTCTAAATTTTGCATCCTGCAGTTTTATTTCTTTACTTGAAAGCCGCGGCTTTAAAAGCTTCCCGGAATTATTTACGCACAGTACGAAGAAACCCGTTTTGAGAATTTGTAAATATACTTCCGACATTGTTATCAGTTGCTTGCGCCAATCCAATTTACCTTCACAATCACACTAAAACTTGGAAGAAAACTACTTGTCAGTTATGAAATCTTACAAACAAACCACCCTCGTAATTAATTCGCCAAAAACTTTCGTCGCTGATGACCCCAAAAGTGCAGCTGGCACCAACTCAAGGTTGGCCAAGAAAACCGGCTGACGAGAAAAGGCCAACCGCGAAGCGGCAAAATCCGCATCGACCAATCGGAACGAGCCGTTCCACCAGGTCGCGATTACACGCTACGAGCCGGAGTGGCGCCGTACCATGTTTTCACGTTTTTTTCCCCCGATAATTTTAAGTTTCGATTTGAAATTTACCGTTTGTAAGTTCGAGACGGACAGTCTCGGAGCTGGACGATGGGCCGACATCTTCGGAATGAGCCGCCATTCGACGCGGATGCCAATTGCAATCGTCAATCGGCGAGTTTTCAGCCGTCCATCCGCATCGCAAAACCCGTACGTCGTCGTCGTCGACACGGGCTGCCAGCCACCGACTTGCCAATCGCCCGCACCAAAGCCGCACCGTATGGTGCTGCCACCTGCCAAGTTTAACCGCAAGCGCTGCCTCTTCGACAGTCGGCCCTCGTAACCGTTTGCCACTAGAGGGCGCTGCTCAAGTAGGACCAGCATGCAAAATTGTAAAGTACCCACGCAAGTCGACACCTCTTGCTAGTCGGCACAACAACGCGCATGCGCAGTCTGCATCGCACACCGGCGGTACAAGGATTAATATAGGATGCCAACTAGCAAGGTGCGTCGACTTGTGTGGGTATTTTATAATATATAATACCTCTCACCAAGCACACAATATACCAAGGACCATACCAAGTTTCCTGACATGAAGGCGCAACCCCGCAGCAAAATAATTATTTATATATTTTCATTTAATTTCTGTAATTAAGATCATTCATTTCTAATGATCCTGAACGAAAATTGTGCTTTATCAAGGCGATTAAAAATCGAAATATTCCTTTTTAAATAGGCAACATTTGTAAAATATTGCATTATATATCTAGTTTCGTATCAATTATCGATCGCCTTCGTGCAGAAGTTTCTCTGCAATATTCACAATTCAAAAACCATTAACACTTTTATTTAGAATATAATTAGCAACAATTTGTTGGGAATATACTGATCACCTCATGGATGACATTTAAAATCTATAAATTCTTTATAACTGGTATGGCCGGATATTCCGAAAAGGTTGAAATTCAAATGACAGCATTTAAACGTAATACAAGTGAAGGATATCAGCAGTATATCACACGAATTTTGGCACTTTTTAGGTTCTTTTTTATACAAAAGTTACGTATTTTCAGTATTTGCATAGTTCAATTTGTACATATGACATGTACGTGTATTCGTTGTTAATTTAACAAGTGGTCAATGTAAACCTCATCTGCGGGCTTTTTCAAAGTCATCATCAACGGATAATGTAGGTCCACCTTGTACGTGCAATTGTCCGTAGACTGCAGCTAAACGAGAAACGTAAAATCAGATAAATCAGCACTTTATTGCTTGTAAATATTGTTAAAATTATGTTTACTTTTTGATGTAAACCCCACACATCAGCATCGTAGCTATCATCTTGAGACACTACAAACATCTCTCTCGCCAACTCGGAAAATTTGGCGAAAGTCCCATTCCTGGCAGGAGCAACGGCGATCGCAGTTCCCTGTTAATTAATAATTTTCAGAATATGAACGCTAACACCTAATAAAAATTACCATTGTCATATTTACAACTTACACGAGGTTTTAATAATGTATAAATGGTGTTAAGCAATTGCGAGGCACTCTCTTGGAAGAATAAACTGTCAAAAAACAACAAAAATTCAATAATTATACGTGATAAATATCTATCAAATTTCAAGTCTATGGCTGATTAAATAGTTTACCAATCGGCACAAAGTATGTAGTCAAATTTTCCTTTTAATAGCTCCACGTCACCAATTTCATCCCAGCGCAGTTTCCTGAATAAAACAAAAATCTAATTAAAATATTAACAAAACACATTAATGCAAAACTATAGAGCTATATTACCTTGATTTCACAGCAGTGTACGTAAATCCCAGCCTGTTTTGTGCAACAATTGCAGTGAAATCTTTATTTTCATGTTATAAATAATCACAATTTCATTTATTAGGCTCATGTGAATACGCTATTATAACATTTTATAAAGCAAATTACTTTTAACTGAGGTTTCATTCCCATCTGTTAAAAGGACATCTTTCGCACCGGAAGACAAAGCAACCTGAAATACAAAAACCGTTTATTAGAAACTCTATTTGGAAATAATGTTACCTCACCATGATTCCTGCTAAACACGTCATCCCACCTCCAAGCTCGCAAATAGATTTATCACTGTGCACAAAATGTACAAAAATGAAATTCCACTTTAATTCAAATCCAGTTTATATATATAAAAACAAAAAATAAACAATTATAGTATATCACTATACCGAAACATATTTGTATGTTTAAGGCAGTAATAAGCCAGAACTTCTTCGGACGGCCAAACACCTAAATTATTTTTACATTTTATTTTACTTAAAAATGGAACAATACGCGTATAAAATAAAAACTATTAACTGACACATATTTCCTGTGTTATTGAAGCCAACCAAATCATTGACATTTATGTCTCTAGGAGCGTATCTGAAATAGAAATAAAAGTTATGTCAGAATGATACGTTTACGCGTACGGCTTTTAAACATGGGAACAATATTATATACGTACCGTATCATAGCACTAACTTTATATTCTGCATTGGAATATTCGTACCATTCACAGTTGCCATTGCAACTATCATTGGACCCGTTTACATGAGAAACTTCAAACAAACCAAAAGTTTCAAAACTTCGCACAGACGCAGGTGACTTTTCAACGTATTTCCTTCTCTGCAGAGTCTGAAAAAAATTAAACAATAAGTAAACAAATAATATTATATTAATGACAAGTAAATATACACATGCAGCAGCTGTATGGAATCTAGGTGTGATGCAGTGGCGCCATCTATAATTAATATAATTGGAATTATTTTGACAATAAACTCAAATTTCCATTCATTACACACAAAAGTTTCCAGAATAATGAGATGGCAAACGCGTTTTTAAATATTTCTAATTTTACCATAAACAAATAAAACGATGTTCATAAAAGAATGTAGCACAAAACCATGTGCACATGGACTTCCGTACACTAATCTTTTATGTACACAACTTAACATTTGATTACAGCAAATCCGCGTAATAATCCCCAATTTGATTACTTCCGTGCCACTTCAGTAGAATTATATCACATGTTGGAATATGTTTGTGGCATTGAAATAGTACGATACCTTACATAACGCTAAAACATGACGAAAATAAACTCGCAAGATCCTGACGCAACTTTGTTGCGTAGCATGTATTGCGCGCAACATTTTATTGCGAGCACCGGTAGACGTAGCCGTGTTGCGTCGCAATATTATTGCCGGCTACTGCTTTATAAGCAAGAGCATTGCGGAAGTACGCATACTTGTGCTAATAGTTGCCATCTTCTTCTCGCGTTTCCTTCTTCTTGGGACAAGCTCCTACATTTGTTGTCAGCTTCGGCCATCCTTTGATTCTAACCTTCTCAAATAGACTTGCTACATCATTTTGACCACGTAGCAACTTCCAGATGTCGAACAAGCAACTTTCGACTGCGGTTGCAATCTGGACACCTGCAAGATAAATGCTTAGCCTTATCTGTTTATTTAACAAAAGCGCTTCGACGAAACGACTTCGCGGTGCGTACACGTTGGTTGTCATGGCAACAACAACAAACAATGGTTCGAGTCGCTGTTTTAGGATGCGGTCTGCTTGGCGTAAAAATTGCAGGTTTTGAAGTTACTAAAATTTAATATACTATTAAGAAAATAAATGTATGCGACAGCTACAATTTCGTTGTATCGGTTTAACGAAATTTCACTTTTCACGTGTAATATTACACGTGTGCGTAATATTAAAATGCAAATAATTTTCAGGAGAATTAGCATATCATGGACATAAAGTAGCAGTTTATGATAATAACGTGGAGAATTTAGACAATGTATATGCAAGGGTAGAAGACGATAAAAACGAGTTAAAAGAAGCTGGTATTCTGAATCACATGACATTTGTGGTCAGTCAAATAATTCGTAAGTGACGTCACACACCAAGGTAACTATTTTAGCCCCTCCCTTCTCCGTCCTTCAAAATATCCTTGCAACAGCACATTAAAGTGTATTTTCAAACAGCTGTAATTTATGCTTTGAAATTATATAATGACTTGACATGAGTTATCACATAATACACAAAATATTCCTGGAAATGTAAAAAATAAAAGGACCCTATATAATGTGACGTCATTTATGAATATGTGCTCTATATTAATTACAATGTTTAAAAATTCACTTTCTCATATGTAAATATTTCGGCTATATAAACAGGGTGAAGTTCTTTGTCTGACGTATCTGAATGAAGCTGTCAGAGATGCTGAATTTATATTTGAAGCAATACCAGAGAAAATGGACTTAAAACAAGAATTATTTGAAAGTACAGTTGTTATACAGGGTGTTTTTGAACTCATGGTACAAACTCATAGGGGTTGTAGGAGGGCTATGGTAGATGAAATATTGCTAATCAACCCATGGGCGGAAATGTCACCTATACCGCGCTATGGGCATCCGAAGCTCAAGAATCCTCCTTGCCCTGCACTTTACTGGGAAGCCTACCATTTGAGTTACCCATGAGGACGATCCCACACATGCTGGTTGTGAACATTGTAGACACCTTCCCTCGTAAATGAAGCCTCATCAGAGCATAGAATCTTATGTGGAAACTGCGTCTCTTCCCGGCCCCGGCAACGCTCCAGAAACCATGCAGAGAAGTTAACTCGCACAAGGTTCAGGTCGCCAGTTGAATAAGTGTGTCGTCCTTGGTGAAACGGTTGGCTTCCCAGTAAAGCGCAGGGCAGCCTCCCTCAAGGGGATTATTGAGCTTCGGATGCCCATAGCGCAGTTAGGTGACATTTCCGCCCATGGGTTGATGAGCAATATTTCATCTACCATAGCCCTCCAACAACCCTATGAGTTTGAGTTCAAAAACACCCTGTACAAAATCGGTCAATTGCATTTGTATATACAGTATTAAGTGTTCTTATCCATTTATAATTTACAATTTTCAGATGTTTGTCGTTTCTGTCCTGAAAATGCAATAATTGCTACAAATACTCTTCGACTTGATGTGGACAAAATTTTCAAAACTACAAAATTTAAAGAAGTATTTCATAGCATGCATAAATTTTAAACATCTTAATTGTCATAAACTAATTTCCTTCTATCTTTATTTTATACACATTTTACAAGAGGACAATGGGGATAAGGTTTTTATACCCTGTATATTGCATCCCCGAAGTTGAAGTTACTTTAACATCCAAAACTTCAATTGCAACCTTAAACAAATGTAAAAATCCATATTAAAGGTGAACTGACAGGGTAAATTTCTTGCAACCGATTTCTCTGAAAAATTTCTTATGTATGACCAACATGTATTTGCATATATCCAATTTTTTTCTCTAATTTTTCCACCCAGTCGTTTTTTAAATAAAAATCCGTCAATTTACCTTAAAATATGTCCTCAAAAGTCCTCACACCGTCAAAATTTACACCCGGGACAGTTCACCTTTAATTCTTGTAAAAGATAACATTTGAGAATTTGTTAATTATTTGTTTATTACAGTGAAATCCTTTATGGAAAGAATGAGCAAAACTACATTTTTCCGTTCAGGACCTGAACCGTTAATTTTCCAACAGGATCAACGAGACGACAGAATAGAAGGTTGTGTTTGAGGCGCGATTGATTAACCATGCTTATGCTGAAACATTGTAATTGATAATTTAAAAAACAGAACATCGAGCCAAATTAGGTGTTTATCGTGGTTTGAGGGATAGATGGAAACATTTTCTTCCCCAATTGGCCCACATGGCCAACTTAGTACCTTGTCATGATGGAAATTCAGGTAGGTGTCATTATAACTACACCATTAACCAATTTTTCACACTTTTCAAAAATGTGGGTGGGTCTGCTCAACTGGCAACAAAATTATGCTGAGTTAGTTGAATTATTGTTGCATATAATTGCACTTCAGTGTTAATTAGCTGAGGTGAAATCATTAAATCTGTGAAAAAGTAATGTGGTATGTGTCATAAACAGGTTACTACTGTAAATTCTCTGCTAATTAAAATGTGGCTTCATTTGCAAAATATCTGCATAATTAGTGCAGAATTCCTTAAATTGCATCATCACATAAATGTCTTATTGTTAATGCATTGTTGTTCCTATATTGTTTTAATGTTTTAGTGCCACCAATGGATTCTGAAAGAGAATGTGCAATTTGCATGAACCTGAGAAGAGATTGTGTTTTTCAACCATGTCGTCATTTATGTACTTGTTCAAATTGTGGCAAATTACTGTCAGAAAGAAGAGATTGTTGTCCCATATGCAGGACTAACATCCTTGAAGTCATCCACATTTTCCATTCTTAACTCACACTGTCACACATACATAGTTTGAAACTTTTCTAAATTCCCGCCCTTGAACTAAATAACTCCACTTTGATGATGAAAATTCTCACGCTTCTAAAGAGTATATACTCAGTGTAATTCAACACTTTAAAGGTGTATTAAACTATTACATGACTACACAAATAATATATGTACTGTCATTTTTTCTCTCTCACCGAAAATAAAGTATGCCAATCGTCCAAAAAATAGGGAAAATCGTGCCTGGAATTACATTGGAATTATAAAATCGTTTAACAATTTTAAAAATTACAAATTCTAGGTCAGTATAGTTTAATAGGAAAACTACAATTTATGAAGATAGTTAGTAATATTATTGCATATCCTAATAAAGTTTGGAGTTTCTTGAACTGCACCCATCAGATTTTTCAGAAAAGAAATTTGTAAACAGTTTAACACTTGAGATTTTTCCTGGTGTCCACTTTGGAAATTGCCCATCTCAAAAGTTGAAAAATGCATTTCCCACGGCTCAAATCTAGCAAAGATTGAGAGCAAACACGCATCTTGTTTAACAAATAACGAGAAAAACCAGTTTCAAATAAGAGAAATCGTTCAAAACTGATCATTATACGTCAGGAAATTTACTTTATGGGAGGAGAGGAGTTTGCTGCGCCCTCTACAGTGTTAATTTAGTTATATGTGCTGTGAGGAATGAGGAAATTCATGTTTGTAAATAATATTCATAAGATACAATCAAAACTAGTAGAAATGCAAGACACCTGTGATTAAGTTATTCATTCATACAGAATTCTGCAGAAAATGCTACTTGATCATGAAAATGCTTTATAAGTCAGATTTTGCAAAAATGCACCTCAAATTTTTCAGAAACTTATGTACAAAACCGATGAAATTAATTAATTTATTATTATTAGCAAGAGTATTAGCATCATTTTGCATAAAATTTACATCCAGGGGGAGGAGTTACGGAAGCTCCTCCCATTGGCTTACGATCACGATTCCATCCACACCACACCTTACATTTTTCATAAAAGTTCACAGTTCATTTTGATTGGCAGTCAAATTTAGTATAGACAGGTATTGTAACGAATTAGGGCAGTGGTTGAGTTTAGAGTTTGCAAACGTGCGCCACCTGTGGCGACAATTTGAACTGCAAGTAAATGAATCCAAACAATACCCAGGAGAAAAAGTTGTGAACAATTGTGCACAACTTCCAAAAATTTTTTAAAAAAAAAATCACAGTTTGTGCACATAATATTGTGATTGTGATGTTTTGTGCACAAATATGGTTCTGCTTTGTGCCAAGCTTTGTGCATAGGTCGCACAAAATTTTGTGCACAAATGGACACAATTTTCTCTTGGGTAGACATATGATATAACATCTGTTAAATTCGTATTAGAAATATTGACCTTTATATTATATCAATTTAATATTTACTATATAAGAAGTTACATAGGAGGACATTGGCTAGCAACTGCATCTTATAATAGTCACGTGATGAAATAGCTTCTGAGAGACGGTGGAGAATGGACATGGGTGGAGATGTGTCACGTGACTGGCATCCAAAATGGCCGCCGGCCACTGCAATGCATTCTTCTGATTGAAAATGTCTTGGAAAACCGGACAAAGGAGCGGTCATTATATTAATAACTTGAGTAAAAAGAAAAAGTAAAAAGTCAACTTATAAGTAGTAACCTGGATGAACATTATAATTACAGCAACGTTTATATTCATATCACATTTCTCATTTAAGAAACCCGCATCACATTACAAAACTTGAACATGTCTCAAGAGCTTGCTCAAGAGAGCCAGTGCTGGGAGAGAGAGAGAGAGAAAAAAAAAAACAATGTTATTATATTTCAAATTGCAAATAAACAAGTTGTGGTTATTTTCCTTTTTAAAACACAAAATGTAGTTAATTAAATCGAAATACTATAATTCTAATTTGTAATCTGATTTTTAAATTGTCTTTCCATTTAAATATGAACAATAATCGGTTGTAAAATCGTGTAAAATTCACAAACAACTCTTTATTAGTTGTGTTTATCACGTTTCCAAAAGAAAGCCATGAAATATTTTTACTGCAACAAGTTTTTGTTGTTGTTTTTTTTTTAATATTTTTTTGCACCCATAAATTAGAAATATTTTCAGCAGGAAAATTTTTACAGACTAAGAGTAAATTACAGTTAAATAATTTTCAAGCAGTTTTCCTCATTTTAGCCAAGAACCCGTTTTCCTGTATTTTCTCATTGAACCCTATTAACATAAATAAAAACCAAAAAATCCCTGGAAACGTGAAAATTCTACATTGGTAAAAATCCAAACACAATAACCTTAAAAATACAATTCAACTGTGAATAAAAACTTGTTACCAGGATGACTCAACACACCATTTTTCAATGTTAATTTAGTTTTTCCCAGATAATTTTCACGCATCAAATGCAAACAAATAACGGGATAACATACAAAGTACACAAAGTGAAACGGGTATTTTTCTAGTTTTTGTCAGTTAATTGGCGACTCGAAACTTGTGTCAAATGGAGCATTTGGTGTGCATTGTTCTACAGTTTTTTCGCACTTATAAAACAGTTGAAGGAAAGTTTGCAAGGAAAGAAAACGCCCTTGAGATGTTGCCAAGAAGAGCCCAGAAGTTGACCAATTACCTTGCATTGTTTACTCACATTTATATCTTGAAATAATATAACATACCCACGAGCAAACAATCACTCATATGCCAACCACAATAAATTCAAATCAATATATAAACCCAATCCAATTGGCTCATTTCAAATAAGCGCAATGTTTCAACCACGCCCATTTTCTCAACAATTTCATTGTTTTCTCCAATATTTCTACAACAAACACCTCGTGAATTCAAAGTATCCTTCATTTCCACTCTCAGTGTGGTAACTTAGCAACACATTTTTCCTCAAGAATTGTTACTACAGTCAATATTTCAGAAAATTTAAAGGAAATTGCAGTTAAATATTTGATAGTCCTGTTTGTTATAGTATATTTACATAATCTAGAATGATATATGGTATTGTTCCAAATTTCCCCAGATTTTATCGTTTTACTCAAAATCAATTGCATTTATAAATACAGTATAGTTTGTTGCTTGAAGTTAATTATAACATCAACAATAAAATATTTTTATTTTAACATTTGGGCTGTTGTAACAGTTCACAAAATTTTATGGCATGATAATTACAGTTGAGGAAAAGTGAAATGCATATTTAAAAAATTATAGCCAAGTGGAGGTAGAAATGCAAAAAAACAAATCACTGTAATTTTCCCCAATCTATACTAAATCCCAGCTAAACCTTAGACTAAATAGGCGGAGCTTCAGGCAAGAAAATTGTAGCTCTTGTATCGATACTGATCGATACATCCTGAATAACTCAATGCTATTGGCTGCAGTGACTTGCATGCTCCGCCTATTTAGTCTAAGGTTTAGCTGGATTTTTTTTTTATATAGTCATTTCAATGCAATATTGAATTTTAAAAATTTCATATTTACCTGACTTGATTTCTTTCTGTAAGCAACATATGTGTTGGAATATATTCTTGGATTTCATTTTGGTTCTGTTGAGAAAAATGCAATTTAAGCAATGATTATCAAGCATGTTTCTTAATGTTCTTTTTCTTTATACCTTGTTAGGCTGGTTGGACTGCTAAATCTTTTTTTAATATTGTTTGAACAGCAAGTTGCATGCAGCAGTCATTCGACCGGAATCACCTCCATGTCGTTGTTGAGCGGCCATTTTGAAATTTTAGGCCTATTGGCTTTTTCTTTTTTCTTTTTTGGCCAAGGACGTGACTCCATCCATCTATCCTCTATCTATCTGCTGTCAACATAATCGGTCCCTATTAAAATTATCCTCACATCCGGCGTTTCAGGCTAGAAAAACCAACACAATATAAAACGAAAATTTGTATGCGAACTTCACAGTGCAGTTTGCAAAACTCTACGCGACGCCATTATTATTTCAGGAAAAGTTAGCAAAAAAACCAGCACAACACACACTGTACCTTTTCGGCAATGATCTGTAGACTCATATTTGAATTTCTAATGCCTGTGCAAACGTCAAACATATTTTGAAATCGGAATTTTGCAAGCTTTTCTACGACTGCGCCTATTTTCTTGCACAACCATTCAAAATTCTTTCTTATATTACATAACCAAAAAGCTATATTCCCTCCCCCCCACCAAAAAAACACAGCAAATTCTCAAAATCATGTTGCAAGTTTTAATTCCAACACGTAATCTCCATATTAAGTACTGCCATCCATCACATTTGTTGCAGAACAATGACTGACTTCACCTGAATTACCTCCATACCAATTCTTTGTTTCGAACAATACTTACGCCCCTCTTACCGCCACTCGTGACCGCCAAAGCCGCAGTGGGCGTTTACAAGGACGCAAGTAGTCAAATATTGACAATTGCCCGTTTTCGAGCCAAAAACCGTAAAAAAAATAAATTTCCTTCTCACATCTCTCCATATTTGGCTTCTTTTAAGAGAATCATTCATTCGGCAGATTGACACTGCAAATAAGTATATTTGGGGTGTTTTAAATCGGTCCGAAAATTCAACTGATTTTTGGATTCCACATCTGAATAAATTGCAATTTTATGACCGTAATAAAAATCCCATTGCTGTTTACATATTCTTTAGCTGGCATTTTCAAGTTCCATGACATTAATGTTTTAAATGTCAGTTGAGTCCCTGAGGCTGTTTTTTGTCTAAATTATTAAGGGGAAAAATGTGAAGGTTGATGCCTGTTCGTATCACTGCAGAGTACAGCGACTTACGCCCATTCGACTACCAAATTATATTCTCCGAAGCTGTATACGGCGTTGCAAAGGGCGTAAGTCGTTATTGACCGCTTAACCTAATATCACTCTTGCTAGTATTCATTAATTCTAAATGAATGCAAAACATGGCTTGTTATAACTACATTTTTATTTTGGTTCAAATCCTGAAACCGGATCGATAACGTTAGTAGAATTTTGCAAAAATAGTACGCAACTAAAAACGATGCGTCTATAAATATTATGTAATAACACTAAAAACATACATTAATGTTGGACAAAGTTGATAATAATTAGAAAATTCCAATGTCTATAGTTAACAACATACACGTAATGTTACTTCATCCGAAAAACGTTATTATTTTACCACTGTTACTAAATTTCAAGTGTAGTATAATATAATATTAGTGTAACTTTGTTATTGTCATATATTTTTATACAAACAAAATACAATTTAGATGTCATTTCGTATATACACACACAAACTTCAAATATAGAAGCCCTTCAATACAAACCAGCAAAACCATATGTAATCCAAATTAAAACTGTCATTTTTCCATTTTATACACCTTTCCAAGAAATCCCCAATAAAATTTATTAGTAGCAATCACAAGACTGTATTTTGTTTAACTCGAAAATTCAAAGGAAACATAAAAATCTAAACTTCAATATTACAAAAATTAACATGTTCCCACCACTTTCAATGTAGGCCTCCATGTAAAGGCACATATTAATTGAGCACATTGTTTCTTCGAATAAAAATTACATTTGACTATAGAAAGTCACACTGAGATATACAAAACAAATTACCTGAAAATCGGTATTTACAGTTTAGAGTGAAACCCTTAATATTACCCCAAATTGCAATTATAAAATATACATTACATTTAATTATTATAATAAGTAAGGCAGCCGTTAATTACAAGGCATTTATTATTGGACATAGGCTACTACTAACAGTGACTTGTTTTAATTTCGTTTCTTATTGCACTTGTTTTCATAGTTGAATCTTCCTTTCTTTCAAGGCAATAAAACCATTTTCTCCTAATCGTTTAAGACTTATAAACAATGAGTTATAAAAATTCCAGACTCGATCTGATAGGGTGGGCAATGAACAAAATGCCATTCAGGTATGCGTAAAACCGGATACGAATTATGATAGTTTTATTTTAATCCATAAAAGTAAACATGGGAAAAATGCCAATTTTGCTGTTATCATATAATATAAACGAATTGTATTAAAAGAAAGTGTAAATAAAATGAGTAAATCAATAAACTTTTTCAGCTATTAAAACTACTTTGCTTTTATAAATTACATTTAGCTTTTTTAACACTAAACCAACTGTCAACGGTCACTACGATATTAATCATTTGTAAATTTTAACAATAACTTTCTTATTTACAAGCATTAAAAGTTTTATGTTTTAAGGGAATGAGGCCAAGTAAAACTGGAATGTTCACTGTTTGTGTAGATATAGAATTAAAAAGGTTAAAATATCACTGTGTGCATTATGGCATGTATTTTTCAGTATGGATACTCTTCACTAGGCCTATCGCAGTAACGGCGCTTCAGCCAAACGGACGTGGCGGCCATTACGGCGCTGCGATCGCTTTTCATATTTTCACCTCTAACTCGAAAACTAAACCTTGGAATGACTCAGTTTTTGCAAGTTGCTCCGCTTCAGTTAACATCTCTCCGAAACCATCCATTTGGATCAATTAACTGCACTAAAAACAGTGCAACAAAAGACTCGCTTCGAAGGCACCCGTACAATGCGATTCAGCATCATTATCGATGAACAGAGAGACCCCCCCCCCCAAAGTGAAACAAAACTCTTGGTTTGCAACGTCCCAAAATGCAATTGCACTTTCGCAGATGGAAAGAATGCTACTCAGGAGCTTCTAGCCTGGGAGGTGGCGACTCCAACTCGTTGCCGTGTTCAGGATTAAATTGCGAATGCGGTATAATGACCATCACGTTGCCTTCAGACACCGCATACTTGTACTCAGGTCCCACTGTCTTCCCAGCTATAGTTGTGGTGTCCACAAGGCTCACAGTGCGAAAGGTATCCCCGGTTGGAGTGATACCTTCCCGTCCATGACCGTTGCAGGAATCTTCATCAGAAGACGAGAAGCCGTGACGAGCCTCATCATGGTCTCCTCTGGGAGGCAGGGTTACGCTGGCAGATGTGGCAGTGTCTTCTCCATTTTTGCCTACTGGAGACACCGATGAGGTGTACGATCCATCCATCGCAACTGGGTTAAGCGTGCGGTTGCTCACGCTCACATTGTTGAACAGCTCTGATGGTTTATCCCTATCCCAGCCAGAACTGCTACCACTACTGGGGCCAGAACTGTTTGCAGAGTTCAGATGCATGATGGGAGACCGTCTGTCTTTCATATTGAAAGCAGCCGGGATGACTGGGATGTCGATGGTTACGAGAGATGTTCCGATCTCACCGTCTTGGTACACCGTGGTCATGGGATACGCTGCAGCTTCTGGATGTAACTGGTGATGGTCTCGTCCGTTTTCTGAGCCTATCACGTCTGGCAACACTGTCTGGTGAACACTTCTTTCATGTTCCTCTTCGCCGTAAGCCTCCTCCTCCTCCTCATCGGAAGAACCTTTGAGAGCACCACCGTTCCCGGATTCATTTACGCTGTAAGATTTCAGAGGACTTTCCTTTCGTCTCCTTCGCTTTGTCTTCACTTTAACCTTCTTTTCCTCTGCTTGAAGACTGTCATCTGACAGCGATGAGCTGACGTCTGTCGAAGACGATTCACCTTCCGATACCCGGTCTGGATCAACGGTCGCCGGAGCATCTTCACGCAGCCCTTCACCAGATTCCACTTCTCCTATTGGTGGAACTGGAGTCAGTGACACTAGCACCACATCTGGCTCAGCCAGAACATCTTGTTTCCTTTCCAGGCTATCATTGAACTCCGCTTCGCTGCCGGAGTCATCGCCACCATCAATGTCACTTCCATTGTTCACGCACTCACCATGGTTTCCATCTACATACATGGTTACCCTGAATTTCCGTGTTCCTTCTCCTTCTCTTGCACCAGAAGACGGAGCTGCGGTTGGAGTTACCTCCCTCTCACCCGTCTCCTCTTCCCGTTCCTCAGATGCCCACGAGGCAGAAGATTCACCACCATCACCACCACGATCATCGTCATCGTCAGAGTCACCTTCAAGGTGGAGATTCTCACAAGCTCCAAATCTGGGCTTCTTCAACGGAACGAGCTCTTCGCTCGTGCTTGCGCCACCACTTCCCAAACGGCCTCTATCTTGATCTATACGTTCCCTCTGCAGACTTAGCTGGCCCACCGGAAGTGTTCCAACATGCCTGAAGTCCATGGAAACAGCTCTTTCAAGAGGCGGGGGTTGCTGGGTTTTCTTGAGCCCTGCTGCACCAATAAAGTCCCTGGTTCCACGGGAGCCCGAATCCAACACGCACAGATTATCCAGCGATGTTGCTCTGCGAGGCACTTTAGCTGCTTTTGTAGATGTGGTGTTTTGGTTGTTGGCTGTTGAAGATTCCTGCCATCTAGAAGCATTTGCCCTCTTGTTTCTTAAAGGGAAGGTGCCGGCCATTCCGGGACCAGACCGAGAGTCCTGCTCATCTTCCGACGAGTCGGTATCAGAAAAGGCCGTTTGGATGGCCACGCTATCAACACTGGTGTCTACCGTGTCTTTTGCTGGGTAATCTTCACCATCACCTTCCCGAACCCACTTGGGAACCTCGTGGATGTCAGGACTAACTTGGAGAGTGGACGTGGATACCGCGAAGGGTTCCGTAGACACCAGTATCAGGTTGTCCAATTGAGCTTCGCTATTGTCATCATTGTCACTGGACAATGATCTAGCAGGTGGTAGTGGTGCTTTCCTTTTGCCAGGAGTACTGCCTTTCCTCGGTGGCTTCACGATAGGCGGAGTTGCTGCTTCCTGCTTGTGCTCCTCATCGAGGCTTCCCAGCACTTCGTCAGGGCTGAAGCTGATGGCGGGTTCTCGTAACTCCAGACTTTCATCAGCAGCACTTGAAACACTCAAGTCCAACTGTTTTCCATCTTCACAAGAGGAGGAACTACCCTTCCTGGTGCCAAAATCCACATCATCCGGAAACTTTTCTGGCAGCACGCGAACGTGAACTTTGTCGGTGATGGCAACATGCGCCGGCGCAGACTTCACCGGTAACTCGGACACCTTTTCCACCTTGAATCTCGAAGACTTAGGGGCATCATCCACTTCAACTTCGATACTTGTTTTCGTTCCTAGAGGTGGTGTCACTTTAGGAGTTGTCGTAGGAGAAACGTCACCGCTGGAAGCGGACGATGACGGTGACTTTTTGAGTTTCGGGGGCCCTCCAACACTGAGGGATCTTTTGGCTCCAGCAGCGTCCTTGCCAATTTGGCTAAGGTCACCTATTGACTGGCTTCGGTACAAGGGATGGTAGAGGCGTTCGTGGATGTTGGCACCAGGGTGGGATACACCGGTGGAGCCATGTACACCGCTGCTGGGGCCGGAACCAAGGCCAGAACCGCTTGCCGTGCTGCCATTGGAGGCTTTCTTCTGGTGACCGGGAAGATGTGGGTGCCTTCCAGACGTTTCTGACATCTTCTGCACCTCGAGGTGGACATCGTAAGGGGATGCATAGCTGAGGATGGTCAGGGCATCTTCGTAGACCACGTTGGCGAAAGACACGTTCACGGATAAGATCCGATCACCTGGAAATATTTCAAAAAAACATTATTATTTCCTTATTATTACACGTTTCAACTCTGGAATTACGACCACAGTCATTCTCAACTCAAGTTCTGCCACTAGATGGCGCAAGAATTACGTGCAAATCTTCAATTTCAAGCATGCAAATGAAACTACGATTGCAGATTATACAACTGGTGCCTGCTTTGACACGTGACATAAGATAACTGTTCTTTCTAAAACAAGACAGGACAGTGATGATTTAACATGACACATTTCAATAATACATGTATCATTATTATGCACACAACTACATGATGATTTGCACAACTGATTATGAATTGAGGGACTAAAAAAAAACACCAACAAGTTGATTGGCAAAACAAATGCACAGGAAACTTAGGAATTATTACGGCAACTAGAAATGAGAAGAAGAAAAAACCAACAATATAAAAAAATGAATAAATAAAAAATGCGGGACAGCAACAAATGCGAATTTTAAAGCGTACACAGAAGGGTCATCATCCCCATTTTTATTTACATGTGGCAGCATTCATTCCTCTGGCATCTTCCCATGATACTTTTCGCCAATTTCTAACTAAAAACTCATAAGACTGCAAGCAAAACAAACTACTACTGTATATACAAAAAAATTACCACAAATAACAAATCCAAACATAATACTACTTTTAATTCATGCTTTCAGGTTATAGAAACAACATATCAACCTTGATTTACGAGCACCTATCCAAAATTCCCTCTGGTTTAATAATATAAGTGAACGTCCAGCATTAAAAGTTGTGGTATCTAATACTTAGTCAAAGAAGTCAAGAAGAAGAAGAAGGAAAAAAAATTACTAGGGTGGAGTACATATTTGGTTCTTGACTCTGGTGTACTTTTATGAAAGAGGCCAAAGACACCATACTAGCTTTACATCACAAAGACTAGTAGTAGTGTGTACTTCCAAATGGCAAGTGGTAAGAATATTTTATAAGTTATAAGAAAAGAAAAAATATTTCAAAACGTCTACTACCAGTTTTAAGATCATTACTAATTAGTGGCTTAAACAAGTGGAAACACCTGCCACCAAAAAGCAGTTATTGACACTGCATGGTCATTGAGGATGTGTTTGGATAGATAAGTTTTATATCCATTAATGTATCCGTGTGAGGGGAATCATTGATAGGGATTTACCTTTTGAAAGAATATACTATTGGTATGCGATAAAGAATCGAATTAAGAGGACAAGAACACCAGTTCATTGGCACTAGATGAAATATCCTGGGGCTAAATTGGCAAAGAATTGTGCATGGACTTGGCTAATATAATTATCAGAGTGTGTGTATATATAATATTGAAATATGCTTTGTAATGTTGGTATAGACTCTCAACTCTTACATTTTTAGGTTAAACAACATTGTAGGACAACTTTTTTTTAAAAACCACTTTACAGAAGGAGATGCATTAAATAAAGCGTACAATGAATCACATTACACAGCTGTAGTAACTTGATTGCAATCATTAAACAAGTAGGTAGATATAAAAATCTAAATTTAAATCAAGTGTAATGCATTTACAAAGGTTACTAAGTGCACATATACATATATGTAGGTAACAAATGAAACTGGAGTAAAAGATTTTATGATGTGGTTTACTTACATAATCGTTACAATGAGGGATTTTAATATTTAATATTATATAAAACCAACATACCAGCTTTAATTTTTCCAGATTCCATGGCTGGTCCTCTGTGTAGGACATCTCTGACGAAGATACCATCTCTCATGTTGCCACAAATGTTAAATCCCAAACCAGTGAAATCAATTCCCCTCAATGGAACAATTATCTTTTCCGGCTCCTGGGTTCAACAGAAACAAAAAACATGATTTCATATTAATTTTCTATATATTATACAGTTTTATCTATTACTACTTCATATCTCTACCGAGTTCATTGCTCGCCATTACGCCAGTCAATCGAAGTAAGTAGTTAGGGACTGACTGGCATAATGGCTCCTAAAGATCACCAGCAACAAACAAGACTTTATTATGTAATAGCCAACATATTAATGCCTGTCAAATTTGATTCACAAGTAAACATTGCACAATGAGAAATCATAATTGAAGTTCAGCTGTCAGCCAGTGAGGGCGCTTTTAACCCTATGTTCATTAGAGGTGTCAGGCCAAGCTACATTCGCTCTTTTGTTGTTGCCTTGGTGGTAAATTATGGCAACAAAGGTTTTATACAGTATGCTGAACTCAATGACTGTAATAAGGCACATGTTAATTAAAACAAAAGTATGACAAATTTACTGAAATTTTAACTTTCAACCTTGAAATTATTCCTCATTGTACAACATTCCTTGTGAAGAAATATTACATTTCTTTTGAGCAAATTATACACAGTACATACCAGTTTTAAACAAGAATCATCCAAGGCCCTGGGTCGAATTTTGGAGTTTGTCAAAGCCGTCAGTAGATTTGTCTTTATTGCTTTATTCTTTTTCGCTTTTTGGTTACTATTTCCCTAGTTGAAAAAAAAAACAAAACAAGAATATGAATCAAACAAGAGGGTTTTGTGTTTCACGTGTTTCATATGCGGACATTTCCCTTTCTTCTCCAGAACAGAAGAAGCGTTTAAAGAGTTCACTAAACAAGAAAACAACAACAAACAAAAAAGAGACGAAACAATAGGTTGATATATAATAACTGGGGCAGACACGAAACATGGTGAAATTTTTGCCAAAGTGAAGGAACAGCAATAAGAAGAAAAAAAACAGAATAGGAGACTTTTCGCAGTTTGACTATATATGTAGTCATTATCAGACCAAATGAGTTGGGGAAAAAAAAGTTGTTGGAGAAAAATGGAGCATTGGCTTTTGCAAGGTACTGTAACTGCAAATTAAAGTGCTACCGAGCGGAAAACTGATTTACGGCTCTTGAAACTTATTTCTTTTTTCAAATTGCGCGCTTGATGACGTCACAGCCAACCCACTACTTTTTTCTTTTCTTCCTTGAAGCGGTTTGACAAAGCAAGAGTGAAAGTGAGAGATAAAAAGTGACCTTCAATGCTTATAAATAAATTAATGTCTAAAACAACACATTTTAAAACTTTTCAAAGTGACCAAATATGCATTTCAATTAAGCTTAAAATGTTTAGTTAACACTTCATACAAATATTTGCAGCTTTGTTATGTTTCATTGAGGTTATGTAAAATAGTTCCTCCAACAATTTAAAATCTCTATTTCCATTCTGCAAATAAATTTACAATGGCATTCACATATCATTGCACAATACTTTCACCAGGAAAAACACAGAATGAATTTACAAATTGCATCAGATTTCGAATTAAGTACATAAACTTCCTTATATTTCTATGTGTACAAGACCAAACAGAGAAATGTCAAACAATTAATCCCTGTAGAAAATGTCAAGGATAATTTTGAGTTTATTTCTGACGTCCTTGGCCCTTAAATATCACCTGTTTCTAGTAAATTTGGGCATTATTCATTCAAGCCCTCAAGCTTGTTTCTACATTCCAAAGAAAGCCATCAGAGTTTTAGTTGAGGGTTTAAAAAAAAAATACAAGACAAAACCAAGAAAAAGCAGAGAGAGACAGACAACAACCAAGTTGCAAAAACTTGACTGACAACATTTTGAATAAACAAACGCTTTGGGTTTCCCATGCACATTTGAAATCGCATTCAAAAATATACCCAGTTGCATATTTTGCAATTTTATTTTTCTTCTTCTTCGATACACTATATAATATAAATTAAACCCGATTAAACCACTGTGTGTGGCCTCAAATTCCAATACGGTGGAGAATAATAAATATCGACCTAAATTCCTTTCAGGCCATCAAACCCATTTGAAGATGTCACAGACACAGATAAATAAGTTATAAAGCATGGTTTTTGGGGAGGATGGATAAATCAGTCCCGTATCGAGGCTATAAAAAAATGTCACGTGACTCGTCCATCGCCATTTCTTATCTGCAAAATGGCCGTTCAATTATCGATTGAAACCGTTTCAAAACAATTGAGAGCGAAAATAATTCGTTCATAAAAATACTACACACAGTATATAGTATATAAAACACTTCTTTACCCTTATAAAAATGCAGATCAGTACATTTAAATCAGTGTCCTGGAACAGGAAATAGATGACCTTGAGGAACGAGAAAGTCGTCCCACGCCATTCAAGATGGCGCCCTAATTTGCAACTAAACCCACGTGTTTCATTCTTTCTATATTAGTTAATCAGTACTAATTGTCATTTTGCAAATTGCAAGTCAATCAATGGTAATTAAACAAGTGGCAGGTCTGCACTTCAACCTACAATATGCTTCAAATGGTAAACAGAGCCCTAATAAAAAGATGCAAAGTGTATGATGATGAATCGATACTATCGATATTTACTGTATTGCAAAAAAGTTAAGGTCAGAGGTTTGTGCTTTTTGCTACAAGAATGTGCTGTTTACTTGCTGCATAGCTTCCTCAGCAAACGTCTTTTATCAGTGTTATCTCGGTTTTGGCCAGGAATTTTCCTGCAGATAGTGGGTGCAATTCACAGGGGCATGTGTTAGGGTGCTGTTTGCATTTTCTGCCCTCTTTACCCCCATAATCAGTACAATAAATAACACTCTTATCTAGTATTGTAAACGCGTTGTTGTTGGAATCGCCTCACCACTTTTAATTCATACACCTCCATTTTTCCTACCATGCATCTTGCCACAAAACAGCAGCGCCACCTATACGCCGGTCAAGATGTTCCCGTTATATACCCGTATGTAGAATAAACGAGGGCCTCGTGACACACAAAACTTTTCAGCAAGTTACATATGGGTATTCATTGAGGTATCCATCTTGTCGCCACCTACTCTATTCCTTTTGTAAGCATTATTATATTGAACTAGCACAACGTTTGTTTTTCCGTCACCTGCAAAAACGGCCGCCATCTTGCATTATAAACCTCGTTTCTCCAGCCTTTACCTTTTAGCTTATTCACAAGTTTCCTGGCGTGTTTCATGTATTTTTCCGTCGGTGGCGCTGCGGTCAGAGAATCCCGCTTGGTGCTGCTATGTATGCTGGCCAGAATAGGTAATTTGACAATAAAACCGGTTTTCTACGTAAAATAGCGGTTGTTTCGAAAAACATCCGTGAACATAAACG
>JAQIWR010000016.1:0-44972 GCA_034695945.1 Glomeris hexasticha
GGATAATTGGAGCGTAATTTGGTGGCTTTTATAATCCCTGCCTGAGGCAGAGGTCTAGTTAGAGTGGATAGGTTATAAGTGGATGAATTGTAACCTACCATGTGGTTTATCCTTCAAGTAATCCAATAACTGGATAATTAATGGGGTAATCTTTTCTGGTTGTTCTATAACATTAGTATAACATTTATCAATTTTGGCTTCAGAGTATTAACTATTTTGTTAACTAACCTTTAGGGAACTGTTCAACTTTCTTCAAAATAAGTACAATGTAAGGAAGAACTTCTTGGAAAGTTTCTGTTTATTTGTAGTTATGATTAGTGTCTTATAATTAGTTAAAGTTAAATTTTTTTCAAGATTATACAATTAAAATTTTACCCGTTGGCTTTTTCAGTTCTTCGAGGATTATTGAAAGAAGAACTGGCTTTATATGTTGAACTGTTTCTAAATTTGTATTTGCAAATCATCATCAGCATTATTATCATAATTAATAATATTAGTAATATTAATGACATTAATTTGATTAAAGTTAACAATTTACCAGTTGGTTCCTTCAAAATGGTATCATCAAGAAGTTGCACAATTAGTGGAATCAATCCTTTGGTAGTTTCTAAAAATGGTTTAAAGTTAGTTAAAAAGTTAACTATTACCATTATTTACAAATTATTCTTACCATTAACATGGTCCTTCTTAACAACTTCATTTATTATGTTTATTATCAATGGTGCTGTTACTTTCCAGTCATCTGAAGATTTGCATTGATATAATAAATATTGGGTTATTAATTACTGATTATACTGTTAACATTATAAGTAGTAATTGTTAATTACCTTTTGGCTTTGTCTTGAAATTCAGTATAAATTCCAGAATGATCGGTTTGGATTTTTCAATTTCAGCTATAATTAGTTAGTGGAATTAAAATTTAAATTATTTACTGTTAAATCTCTAGACATTTTTAAGTGGTTTAGTTAAATTAAATTTGTATTTAAATTAGTGTTTCTGTACCTGGAGTCTGTTTACCAAGTTCTTCCACAATTTTAACCACCAAAGGTACCAGATTTACTGCATAAATAAAATAAATAAAATGAACATAATTATAGTAAAATCCACCAAAACCCAATAGTAGTTTTGTAATTAAATCTAGTTACCTTGTTTATTAACCAGTACGTTTTTGATTATCTCAATTACAACTGGTTGCAGTGTTGTTGGTGTTCCTAATTTAAATAATTTGTTATAAAGTTAGTTAGAATACATGATTACATTTATTTGTAATTTTAAGTAAGCCTTTCCATTATTTCATACCTTCTGGTAATTTATTAAGAGCTTCAGTAATAGAGTTGACGATGAAGATGAATTTGAAGTCTATAAATTTGTTTGAAACAATTAAAATTATAACATGGTTATGTATTTCAACATTATCTGTTAATTAATTTACCATTCTTTAATTCAGGGAATTGAATAAGAATATTATTACTGATGTCTGTCACTTCTTTACCTAAGGGGAAAAAATATTTTAATTATTTTGAAATTATTTGTAACTTGTTATTTAAAGTGAAAGGATAATTATTTTTTACTTATTGGTGTTGGTACCCATTCATCAATGGTTTTTACAATTATTGTTATTAAATTAGCAGGTGTTCCAATTGCTGTAAAATAAATTATCATGTAATAGTTAAAACTGTACTACTTCTAATGAAAATATAAATTATTTTGAACAGTACTTGATTCATCTTCAATGTATTGCTGGATGATGTTAATAACCTTTGGAATTATTATTTTAAATGAATCTGGAAAACGAGAATATAATGAAGTAGTATAATTTGTATTGAATTTATTAGAATATGGATGTAACATTATTTAAATTCAATAACATACCTGTTGGTTTATTTGTCAGTGCTTTTATTATATCTTCTATTCTTGGAAATACCTCAGTATGAATTTCTGTACATTGTAAATATTATATTGTATAATTTTGTTAAATTAATAAATTGTAATATGTTATTTTGAAATTTTGAAATATACGTTTTGGTAATTTGCTGAAGTAGTTAATGACGTCCAGTACAGATATCACTAGTGGAGTTTGAGTTTCTGTGACAAGTAGAACATAAGAATTATATTAGAATATTTATTTGGGAATTGTAATTAATTTTGAAAATTAATTTGAAAATTTAATTAACCTACCTTTTGGTTGGTCAATTATGTTGTTCAATATTATATGTAATGTTGATATTTCCTGGCTTGTTGGGGCTAGAATTATAATATAATATACATTGTGGTGATATTAAAATAAATAGAAATCGTATACTATGGAAATTAACTCACTTGGCAACTTTATATAATAGTCCAGGATTTCCAGAATCAATGGAAGGTAATCCTTGATTTTATCTGAAACGATTAATTTTATAACATCATATAATTTGTTTGAGAGGATTTAAAATATAAGAATTTACCTTTTGGTTTGTCGCTGACAGTTTTAATCAATTCAATTACAATTGGAGTGAGTTTGTTTGGATTTCCTACAGAAAAAAATAAGAAAATAGTAAAATAAATTGGAAATTTGTATAATTATTTATGACTATAAATATTTATTTTACCTTCTTTCTGTCTTGCCAAATCATCAATAATTGCAATGATTATAGGAAGAAGCTCTGTGTTTGTTTCTGAGTTATTTTAATTAGTTTATTTTATTTGTAATATTATATTATATTATTTATTATTAAAAAGTATTTATTAATATTACCTTTTGGTTTTTCTGTTAGTGTCCCAACTATTTGCACAATAATATTCTTGAGTGGTTCCTTTGACCCTAAAATAAAGTTGACATGCATAAGGTTATTAAAATTATATTAAAGTAATGAACTAAAATTACAAAAACCTGGATAGTATTTTCTTTTTAATTTACCTGTTGGTTGTTTAGAGATGTTATCCAGAATCTGTATTATTATGGGCAATATGTCTTGGCGTTTGTCTAGAAAAGATTTTAAATTTAGGGTTTCAAGTTTAGTACTATACTAAAATAGTTAGTGGAATTAATTAAGGTATTGAAGAATTTTTACCTTCAGGCACATTTTGCAAGCTTTCAATAATGGAAATGATTATTGGTGAAATCTCAGTGGATGTTTCTAAATTAAAACAATTTGTTTTGTAATAAAACTAGTTAGTGATATTTAGTAGAATAACTACCTTTAGGGGTCTTTGTCAATCTATCCAGTATTTCGATAAATATTGGTGTCAGTTTATCAATTGTTTCTGAAAATACAATTCAGATTAGTACAATGGTAGTTAATTTTGTATATCTAAATTTAGAATATTTCCAATGTAATATATTTTGAAAAATCTTACCTTTATCTTTCTTTCCCAAAGTCTCAATAAATTTCACAACAATTGGTAAGAAACCACTTGTAGTTCCTAATTGTTGCAATAAATATGTAATTTAAATTTCAGTATTTTACTAAAATAATTAGCCTGTTTTTATATATTTTTGAATACAATACCTGTTGGTTTTAAATTCAAGTGTTTCACTATTTCAACTACTACTAAAGTCAGTTCAGGAATCTTTTCTGGTGAAATCTTGTTTAGGGTATCGGCAATATTATCGATTATAATTGTAAATTTTGGATCTGTAATGGGAAGAATTTATTATTGTGTTATACTTTAATTAAATGTATTATTGTTTAAAGTTTTTAACGGTGCTTACTATTTTTCTGATCAGGAAATTGGTTGATTATTATATTGATGGCAGCCTGTACATCAGGTCCTATTATAATAATTCAGGTTTTATTTTGTGGTTTTATAAATGCACTTAATTATTATAATATTATAGTCAACTTACTAATTGGTTTTTCCTTCCATGATTTAATATATGTTATTATCGTTTCTATTAACTTTGAAGTTGTAGCTGAAAATGTAAAACATATTTTACACTAAATTTAGTAAACTAGTAAACTTCACTAGAATCACTACAATATTTAATTTATACAGTTTCAATATTGTTTAAAATTAATTACCCGTAGGAGAATCCTTGTAATCGGAAATGATTTCCAGAATGTATGGAATTATTTTATCATACTTATCTATAAAGAAAATAAAGACAGTAATTAAGGTTGCGGATTAGTAATTATATAATTAATTAGAAATTAAAAAAAGTATTTTAATTACCGCTTGGTTTGGTGACAAATGCTTCAATAATATCCTTCAATTTTTCGTAGATTTCAATACGCGTGTCTGATAGAAAAAAGATTTATTTTTGTATAACAACAATTAAGATTTGTTTGTAATAGTTAGTCTTGAAATTGTATATCATACTGTTTGGAAGATCTTGCAATTCTTCTATTATTTTTAGAACTGTTCTGGTCAGCGGCAATTGCTTATCTGAAATGGTTAATTTGGTGTATTTAATGATACCAAGAGATGATACTGATAGTTCATGAGGGTTAATAATCTAGTTAATGGTGGTTAAGGATAGTTAATGATAGTTAGTAAGCTGGTTAGTGATAGTAAATGAGCTAGTTAATGATAGTTAGTGATAGTTGATGGTGGTTAATCTAGTTCATGATGTTTAATGATAGTTAATGGATAGTCAATGAGCTAGTTAATGATTGTCAATGTGCTAGTTGATGATAGTCAAATTGCTATTTAATGACAGTGATAGTTAATGGTCTGGTTAATGATGGCTAAGGCTAGTTAATGATAGTCAATGAGCTAGTTAATGAATAGTCAATGAATCGGTTAATGAATCGGTTAATAATAGCTAATGAGCTAATTATTGATAGTCAATAATCTAGTTAATGATGGCTAATGGTCTAGTTAATGATTGTCAATGTGCTGGGTGATGATAGTCAATGTGCTAGTTAATGACTGATAGTTAATGGTCTGGTTAATGATGGCTAAGGCTAGTTAATGATAGTAAATGAGCTAGTTAATGATAGTGATAGTTGATGGTGGTTAATCTAGTTCATGATGGTTAATGATAGTTAATGGATAGTCAATGAGCTAGTTAATGATAGTCTATAATCTAGTTAATGATGGCTAATGGTGTAGTTAATGATAGTTAATGATATTTTGCATGTTGCAATTGCATATTGATGTTTCCCTTACCAATTGGTGTTTTACCAACTTCATCAATAACCGTATTGATGACAATTGTTAAATCAGTTGGAGCTGAAAATAATTAAAATTGTAATAATGAATTTTAACTACAATATAAACCAGTAAATAAATGTATTATTACTTTTTGGAGCTTTCCTAAAGAAGTCTATAATTTCCAATACTATTGGCAGATAATTCTTTGAAGCGTCTACGTAGGAGGTAAAATAAAATAAATATTATTTTTGACCCTAACTATTAAAATTAAACTAGTCTATGTGTGAAGAGCTGTAACTTACTTGCTGGTTTTTCATTAATATTTTTGACGATTTCAATGACAATATCTGTCAACTTTTTGGGATTTTCTACAAAAGTCATTCGTATAAATACCAATTATATTACATGAGTTAATATTATGTAAATTTAAATTATACCTGTTGGTTTAATATGGCCAACAGTATCGATAATAATTCTAATTGTGTCAAGTGTATCCTTAGATGGTTCTGTAAATAACAAAAGTTGTAGATTTATACTATTTAGGAAATTGAATGGTAATTATTTTTGGTAATTTTACCTTCTGTCTTCTTGATAATATCTTTTGTTATTCCAATTATAAGTGGAATTAATTGTTCTGTTACACCTGTAATTCAAAACTCATATAAGTATAATTTAATTAATGAAACATAGTAGTTACTGAGCTAAAAATAACTTACCCTGTGGTTGTTCACCGGTAATTTTAATAAGTTGTATAATAAATGGGATTTTCGATTGGACAGTTTCTAATGGACAATTAATTAAAATACAATTTTAAAAGTTTGAAAATATATATTATTTTTTGGGTTTTATGTTAAAAATACCTTTTGGAGTATCCAATAAGGTCTTCACGATTTGTACAATCAATGGAGCCACATTCTTTGAAACCTCTGAAAATAGTTAAAAATAAAATTAACATATAATTCTAATAATATAAATAATGAAATATAAATTCAGATACCTTTGGGTTGTTTTTCGAATTTTTCTAGTATCAGAGTTATTATTGGAGCTGCTTTTGTGATGTCTTCTGTAAAGCACAATCATTATATTAATATTAGAAAGTAAAACAAAATTAGTCAGTCTTATAATTATTATTATTTTATTAGTATAAAAAATTTAATGTCACTAATTATTAAACCTTGTGGTTGGTGTCCAAATTTCTCTATGAATTCCAAAATAATTGGTAATGCACTGCCAGTTGTTCCTATAAATATTATTTCCATACATATTTGTAAACAGAACCATATAATTGCTAATGTAATATTAATTAAAAGTTTCATTTTTACCTGCAGGTTTCTGATTCAGAGTTTTCAATATTTCTATTATAATTGGTGTTAATTCCTTTGGTTTGCCTTAATTCAAAAATATGCATATTATACGTTGTTGTAACATTTGTAATAAATTTAACTGACTTATAAAAATGTATTTCTGACTCACCTGTTGGTAATTTGTTGACGATTTCAGTAATTGCATCAACCACAAAAATAAAGGTTGGATCTGAAACATAATAATTTTTTTTTAGAGAAAACTGTATAATTTCAATTATTATTTATTGGAATTTGGGAAAATTACTTTTTGATTCTGTTGGGAATGTAATGAGAATCTCAGTCTTTTCTTTCTTGGCTTCTTCAGCTATATTTGTAGAAACAATTAGACATTTGTAGTTTTAATTATAATATTTATACCAAAGCAATAATTTTCTTACTTTCTGGTATTTCCTTGTAGTTCTGAATAGCATCAATAATCAATTTAATTAGGTTTGTAGGTGATCCAATCACTGTAATTAAAATGTTATAAATTGTTATAAAGAAATGTTGATTTCTAAGAACTTTATAATTACAAAATATTAACCTGATGGTTCTTCGATGTATTCGGTTATTAGAACAATAACATTGTTGACTATTTTTTCGTACAATTCTGCAAAATCCATAAAGTTTTGTTGTAATTTTTAAATTTGCAATCGTTAAAAATGGTAATAAAATAAAAAATTACTGCTGGGTTGCTTGGTTAGGGAAATGATGATTTCAGGAAGCTTACTGAATACTTCATCGTAAGTTTCTAATATGATTAGTTAAAAACATGTATTATATACAAATAATACTTTAGAAATAAATGTACAATTTAGGGTTTAAGAGTACTAACTTGGTGGTAATTCAGTTAGATAGTCCACAATGTTCAAAACAATTGTAGTTAGTGGTTTTTGAGATTCTGGAAATAATTTGGAAATAATTGGCTTAACTAAATATGTAGACAGGACATGTAAATATTTGTTTAAAGTAATTGTTAGAAACCTTCTGGAGTCTTTTTAATCTCACTGATCAAAACCTTTAAGTAAGGCACAATTGCAGGGTTGACACCTTAAGAATAAATAGAATAATAATTAGAAAATTTATTGGAAAATGTAGTAAGTATTCCAGTTTTATTAGTGATTTAAATATTTCATACCTTCTGGGATTTTTCTAAAGTGTTCGTGTATTTCGAATAATATTGGAAGATATGATGGTTGATTTTCTAATTAAAAATGTTATGGTAAATATAATTTATTTTTAGTAATAGAATAGATATACAAATGTAATTTACCTTTGGTTACATTTTCCAGCGTGTCTATAAACAATGAAACTAATGGAACTAGCTTTTCCACTTTATCTGTGTAGAATTATAAAAATAAATGAGAATATATTGTAATTTAAGTAATTATATACCGGTAACATGGTTAACGTTTTAAAGTAACTATTATAAAATATACCTTCAGGTTGTAGTTCAGTTTCAAATAAAAGCCTTAATACAATGTCATAAAGCGATTCTTCAGTGACTGTGAAATAAATTTGTAACATTAGATAGAATTTGGGAATGGTTAATATTATATAAATTTACAAATAAATACCTGTTGGTTTCTTTCCCAATATTTTGAAAAATTCAATAATTGCAGGTTCTCTTTGTTTTGCTGTTCCTTTATGTAAAATGTGAAATTTTGATTATCATTTATTACAAATAGTAATTTGTAATATACAAAGAATGAAACATTACCTGTTGGTTTGGTTCCCACAATTCTAATTATTTTTTCCAACAATGGCACAAGGACGGTATTTTTATCTGTAAACAAAAAAGAAAAAAAATCTTAGAAGTTTAACAAGTTTAATAAGTGTAATGGTTAATTTTGAAATTTGTAATTTTCTTTACCTGTAGGAACCTCAGACAACACATGTGTGATTTGAATTATTAGTGGTGAGGTTTCTTTTACAACTTCTGGAATTTGTAATATTTGGTTAATAGTATTTAATTTTGCATTATTTTTTAAAACATGTAAAATACAGTAATGAATTGAAATTAGTTTACCTTTTGGTTGTTTATCTAATCCTTCTAAAATGTGAATGTAAAGGTCTGCTAGCTTTTTACGAGTTTCTGGGAATTTTAAACAACTTATTAATTTCTAGTTAAAAAATTGAAATGCACATTAACTAGTTTAATTCAAACCAATTGGAGCTTTTCCCAAATCTTCAACAATGCTTATCAGTAATGGTGTAGTGTTTGTTGTTGTTCCTGATTATAGTGTAAATAATTAAGTTGGTTAATACTTTTTTGATTCTATTAGTACAACATTTGAATTATATTTTAACGAATTACTGTATTTACCTTTTGGTTTTGTTTGAACAACTTTGAGTAATTCAACAATGATTGGTGTCAAGTCGACAACGACTTCTACAATTAATAAAGTAAATTATAAACTATATAATTTCTAATTTTTGAAATTAAAGATATTTTAACTAGTATCTTACCTTGTGGGAATTTATTCAGAATTTCCCCAATAGTATTGATTACAATGATGAGTTTACTGTCTAAATTGGCAAACCACATATTTAATAATTAGAAAAGTTAGAAATTAGTTTATTTTTTAATTATAAGTTATATTAATATAAATTATATTACATACCGTTTTGGCCTTTAGGAATATTATTGATTATCACTTCAATTTGATCTTGAACTTCTTTCTCTATAAAACATAAATATTATTGTAAGGTATAATGTTTAATTGATTTAAAATAAAATTTGTTGAAACTCACTGATTGGTGTTTCTTCCCAAGTATCAATCAAAGTGATTATTTGTTTAATAATATCAGATGGTTGCGCTGCAATTAAAATAGTACATTTAATATTTAATATTTTAAAATTAAAATTAAAATTGTAATTACTTACCCGTTGCATCTTCACCAGAGTCAATTATAATACTTAAGATGTAAGGCTGAAGCTTTTGATATATTTCTGTTAATTAAAAATGTGTGAAGTTTTAATTATGTGTAATTTCGTTTTATGGTTAAATTACAGTGCATACCTTTTGGCCTTTTTTCCAGATGATTTAGTATTTCAATAAGTGACAAAGATAGAACTTGTTGAATTTCTAATAAATATTATTTCAATTATTATTTGTAATTTGTAACAGATGGTAGTTGTAATAATTTAATATTTAATTACGTTTTGGGAAGTTTTCAAATTCGTTTTCAATTTTTATTATGACTTCAAGAAGTGGTTGTTGCTTATCTGAAAATAATTTACAAATGTATATTATATTTTTAATATAATTTTTCACATTTAATGCAGAAATTATAAAGTAATCGATACTAACCAACTGGTTTTGTAAGCAATTCTTTAACAATTGAGGGAAGAACTTCAATCACTGATGGTTTTGGTCCTAGAAATAAAATTGTTATAATTAATTAACTATATTTTATTTTAAGTAATGCTTTATTATTGAAATTGTAACATGTTAATTTTTATATTTATTTATACCTGTTGGTATCTTGCTGTATTGCTCAATAATATTGAATATTATTCCAATGGCATCCTTATGTGATTCTAAAAATTACAAGCAATTTATATTGTTATTTATACTATTTATACTATTTTAGTATGATATAACAAGTTTATTTAGTAATAGTTGCCTGGTTTTAGATTTGCCAAAACAACAATTAATTTTCCAACAAGTTCTGATATTTTATCAGGATAATCTGAATGTGTATAAAAATAAGTTAGTAATATTCATAATTTGATTACATTAGAATAATAAATGGTTAAAATTGAAAACCTGGTGGTGAGCTGGTAAGTGAATCAATGATATACAGTATAGTTGGCAGAACATTGTCAATATTTTCTGCAAAAATAAAGTACATTATTAATAATTAATGTAAAAATATATTATGTAGTTAAATTTACACATTTGGGAATTATTATGTAATGTTTAGTTAACCTTTTGCAACATTCTCCAGTTGTGTTACAATTTGTACAACTATTGGTGACAATATCTGGGCTGTACCTAATTATGTAAAGTTCAAATAATGTTATAAAATAAACTAATTACAGTATTGAATAATAATAGTAATATTTATACTATTTTTTACCTTTCAGTTTATCACTCAACTTGTCAATAATTTTAAAAATCACCGGGTAGAGTTTGTCAATAGTGTCTAAATTGAGACAAACAATTTTGAAAGTTTTTTAAAAAAATTATTAGAATATTAGACAGTTTATTAGAAATTGTGAAATCTTACCTTTTGGTTTGTCTGAGATTTTTTGAAGGATTTGAATGAGAATTGGTGCTACTTGTTTCCAGTTTTCTAAAAAGTAATATGTAACAGAATTATTAGGGTGCTCTGTTAATTAATCCAATGTAATTAATCTAATGTAATTTAAATTCTACCTTGTGGTTTCTTGGTTAAGTTTTCCAAAATGGTGTAAATTGTTGGAAGTTCCTTATCGATAACATCTATTTTATTTTTTATAAAATCAACAAATTTAATCATTAGATAGTCAATATGTAATTATATTACAAATTAGCGAATTGAAAATTTAACTATTACGAACCTTGTGGTTGTTTCCCCAAATATTCAACTATCTGTAGAATTACTGGTAAAATACTGTTGGCTGTTCCTAAATACACATATGATAATATAATGATTAAAATTACAAAACTTAATTTACCAATATTAGTAAACTTTATTTATTGTAATATTGAGAAATGTAAAATTCAGAAGGATTTTTACCTGGTGGTCTCTTGTTCAAAATGATGACAATTTGTGTAACTGCAGGTTTAACTTTTTCTACCACATCTGAAATATAATTTGTTAATTAATTCTAACTACTATTATTTACAGTTTTACATAGTTAATTAAGTTTTTTCACCTTGTGGTTGCTTGTTGAGAAGATCTCCAATTGTATCAATGATAAATACAATTCTTTTGTCTGAAATTATAACATATAATTAGTTATAACTTGTAATTCTAACCAGTAAAATAAGAATAATCGAATACAACTTTTTATTAATTAATATTACCTGCTCCAGGTACTTCCTTCAGAATAATTTGAATCAATTGTTCAATATCAGGGCCTGAAATATAAAACATACAAATTTATAATCTAATTTCTATTGATTAATAATTAATTTATAATTAATTTATATTTGTATTTACGTTTTGGAATCTCTTCATATTCATCAATGCCTGTGATTATTAACTTAACCAGGTCAATTGGTTGTCCTTTACATATTAAATTAAAATTAGTTAAATCTGCAATTTTAATACTAGTAACTAATTTATTTTATACCAGTTGGGAAATCAACAAATTCAGTAATGGTAGTTAAAATCTTTGGCAGGAGTTTTCTAAGGTCATCTGTTAATAGAAAAATAATGACATTATTTCAATATAGTTATATATAATTAATTTTGTTTTATGTCAACTGACTTACCTGTTGGCCTTTTTGCTAAATGATCCACAATTTCAGCAATCTTTGGATACAACTCGATATATGAGACTGGAAAAATTAGAATTATTATATGTGTTCCAACTGTATTTGTTAGTAATTTAATGTATTATAATACCTTTAGGTAATTGGCCTAAATTATCGATAATTTCCAATATTATATTGACAAGTGGGCGTTGCTTATCTAAAATTGGAGCATATTATACTGTTAATTTAGTTAAATTGATTTAATTGTGGTCTACTTGTTTTTATATAATTCTATAAACCTGTTGGCTGTACTTCAATTGCATCAATTACATAACTGATGAAGTCTATTAATTTATCTGGGATTCCTTTAGGAGTTTGGGCATAGTAATGCAGGACTGTTGCAAAAATTCTCAACAACTCGTTGTATTTTTCTGCAAATTAAATAACAATGTTATTAGAAAGATTGTATTGAATTAATACTAGTGCAATGTAAGTTTATTTATTAATTAATAACATACCAGTTGGTCTGTTTTCCAAATAAGATATGAAAAATTCAATCAAGTTCGTGTTTTTCTCTGGATTTTCTATAATTACATAAAAAAGTTATTAGTCCATAAGAAATTCCTAAATTTGCATATATATTTTTTACCTTCTGGCTCTTCTCCCAATATTTCAACTAATTTTACTATCACTGGTGAAACCTTGTCAATAGTATCTGAATTTATAACATGTGAATTTTGAAATATTAATTACATATTAAATATTTGTTTTATTATATAATACCAAAAAAAGGATACTTGCCTTTTGGTTTTTCAGACAGGAATTTAACTATGCGTATTATAAGTGGAGCCAAAGTACCAGCATTTCCTGTATTGTTAAAGTATTATTATTGATTTCAGTTTAATTTATAATGTAATATAAATTAAATTAAAATACTGAATGACAATATTAGTAATTATTAATAAGTACTGATGAATATAAATCTATACCTTTGGGTTGTTCAGTCAATGCTTCTATTATATGTATTATAACTGGCTTCAGCTGATTAATAACTTCTGAAATTTAAAAATATAAATTGCACTGATTAATATATATAACTCATTAAATTTATCTGGTTGGATTTAATTACCAATTGGTTTTTGATCAATTGTTCTTAGAATGCTGATTATAATTGGTGCAACTTCCTTCCAAGTATCTACATTTGTAATAACATATTTAAATTAATAATTAATTAATTGATTAATATGTTATATAATAAATTTTTTTTGTAGTTTAAAATAAAACCTTTGGGTTTCTTTTCCAAACTGTCTATAATACCGTAAATGATTGGTGAAATTTCAATAACTTTTTCTATAATAGAAAAGCACAAATATTGAGGTTGTAAATTATTAATCACGTTTTGCAACTATACATAAGTAATTTTAATTGAATTACTGAACTACCTGTAGGTAAATCACCCAAGTAACTAATTACATATGTAATGACTGGGATGACATTTTGGGATGTTCCTGAAATTTTCAATAAATTGTGCATATTAAAATTTAGTTATTCCGCACAAAAAAAAACATAAGTTATGTTATATAAATACCTTCTGGCTTTTTCTCTACTCTTGTAATTATCTCGATTATTATTGGTCTAAGAGTTTCTGGTTTTCCTTCTTTAAACGTGTTTAATATCTCAGAAATTATGTTAATCAAATGCAATACTGTGTAACCTATATTTTAAAAAAGTTTGACATAAATGTAAGATTCCTATTATTGATTTGTGTAACTTCTGTGTTATATTGTACCAGCATCAGGGAAATGCTTAATTAACTCTTCCTTTTCTTTTTCTACTTCAGGGCCTGGTTTATATATATATATGGAAATTTGCAGTTTAAAACTCAATTTTATATACATACACTAACAAGAGCGAAAAGTTTAGTAACTATTATAAAATAAAATATATAGTATATAATAATAAGCAAATGTCATTATTATTATTAATTTTGTTTGAAAATTACAAGGTTTAGGAGCAAAACTTTTATTTCCAAAATTTATTTATATTAAAAAGTTAATTTTATAAAACTAAAAGTTTCTAAAACTTGTAACTCTTGTTTTGTATAGAAAAGTGTAAATCAATATCTTACGAAGGGGTATAATCACAAATGTCTTTATTTGATCTATAAGTGTCTTTATTAAATCAGACGGTGTTCCTATTAATAAATCAAAATTATATTGTATTATAAATATTACAATGAACATATTAGACTTTTAAAATATAATTGTCATTTGTTACCTGTTGGGTCCTCTCGATATTCGCTTATTTGCAATTGAATTTTAATTAAAAGGTAAGGATATGTTTCTGTAAAAAAATTATTATATTAGTTAACATAATTAAATTAATTTACAGATATTCTGATAATTAGAATCTAATGTAAAATATATATTTTTTTAATATAACTGTTGTTTAACCTGTTGGTTTCTTGTCCAGTGTTTGAATAATAGTTACAATTGATGGCACTATTTCGTTGTGAGTTTCTATCAAATATAGTAGTAATAATTATATGTTTGTAATATATGTGAAATTAAAATACTGTAATAATTCGTAAATGTAACATACTTAGGGGTAAAGTAGCAAAACTGTCGATGACATTCAATATTAAACTAAGAAGAGGTGATTGTTTATCTAAACAGAAATAACATTTTATTGTTAATTATAATCTAATTAATTAACTAACACTTGCAAGAAAAATAAGAATTACCTGGAGTAGATTTGAGGATTTCATTGATGACGTCATGAATCGATGATGTTATCACGTCTTTTTCAGAAGCTGTAATAATAAGATATAACAAATTTAAATATTAGAATTTGGTAAATCTAATTTAAAATTAATTTTCATTTTCTATTGTTATTTTACTTACATTGTGGATCTTTATAGTAATGCTCTACAACTCTTAATAACAACTCAACTGTGTTTTCATCATCTAGGGGCAAATAATAGTATTTATTAATATATAGTAATATTTCTAAAATTACAATTTATAATTCATTTTTTTTTTATATAATTTAATTGTTACCATCGGGTCTTTCCTTCAAAATATCCACCAATTGAAGGATTAATGGAATCAGCTTATCTGGTTCATCTAATGTATAATACATTTTAAATGACAGCATTAGGTGTAATAATAACAATAATAGCATTGGAATAGTGGCCTAAAATTATTTGAACTTTTGTATTTTCTCAATTATAAACTCAGCAATAAGTACAATTACTTTCAGCCTTTTGTCCCAATAATTTGAAGAATAATACTATCGAAGACTGTTGCTGTGGAGTTAAACCTATATAATATAAAATAAATTTAAATGAATGTTTTTGATTTTTAAATATATTGCAAAACATTAATTTATAACATACTTGTTTGAGTTTCAGTCAAATGTTTAACCACCTCCAATATTATTGGTTTCAGAGTAGTTATTATTCCTGGAATAAATTAATTGAAGTATTATTATTTGGAGTATTAAGGATTATTTAAATTTAAATAGTTAATTAATTATTTACTTGTGTCTGGAATACTGATAATGTCAATCAGTTGGGTTAGAAGAGGGAATATTTCTGAAACTGTGCCTACATAATGCATACCATATTCATCATGTAATCTGAATCTTACGTATATATACAGTTAAAATGAAAAAGAAATATATTTTCTTACTTGTTGGTTTTCTAGATAAAACTGTGATCACTTGTGCTATCAATGGAGCAACATCAACCCAAACACCTTTAAAATAGAAATTTGTAAATTTTTCATGTACATATGGGGCTATACATATAGAATTTTCCATTAAAGGTGAAATGACAAGGTTTTGTAACATACCCTGGAAGGTGTGAGATTCTATCGATTTAATGCCAATAAAACGATTGGTGCAAACAAAACTTTTTTTAAAATTGTTAAAAAAAAGTTACGAGTAGTTAAAGAGCGTGACGCCCTGGCGTCATGGAAGGACTATGTCACCGCGCTGGCGCCACAGTATCAATGGCGCTCCAGTGTACATCTCTCACAAAATACTACTTGGATATGAAACTAAATACCGTAATTCATATCTCTAGCAATAATGCTTCAAATTGCCTCAAATTTTGGGACCATGTTCATAAATCAGTGGCAATCAAATGCTAGTTTTTTCAGGGTGAGTTGCAAAACCGTTTCAGTTCACCTTTAAATATTAGATATTGGAAATATGAGTAACATTGTACTAACCTCGTTCTTTCTTTCCAAGATGTTCAACTACTTGCAAAGTAATTGTAATATATGATGGCACATTCTCTACAATTTGTTTAATATATAAATTATGTTGCCTATTTATTTTAATAGCAGTAATTGTTTCAATATTACCTTTCGGTTGTTTGCCAATTTCATCGATAATTGCGAGAACAACTGGGAGGACATTGAATGTAGTTCCTAAAACAGCCATTTAAATTGTATATTATGTTACATTAAATTTCTACGACTTCTACGAAAACATTGTTCGATTGCGGATTTCACTGACACTACAAAATATATAAAATATTTGAAATCAAGGTGAAACTAAATACCAGTTGGCTTCTTGTTCAAAATCTTGATTATAGTTTCAATTGTTGGTTGTAACTCAGTTGGTAATCCTAATTTATATGACAATTATGTATTATGAATTGATGTTAATTACATTCGTATAATTGAAATAAATTAATTATAACTAATGCTAACCTGTTGGCAGTTTGTTTAGAGCAACTGCAATATTGTCAATTATCACCACGAATTTCTTATCTAAAATATGAAATTGTTAGAAAGATATGTTGTTAATTATCGATTATTTTAATCTGAAAGTGGAACTTGCCTGTTGCTTCGTCAGGGAAATTTGCTATAATTGAATCTTTAACTTTCTGAACTTCTTCGGCTGAAATTTATACAATTTGAATAAAATACCGTAATTTATAAATCGCTACTTCATATATTTTATGGGCAGGTATTTTGATATTTTCTATGAATATAAGAAACTTTTGCATAATATTATTTATAGATTATCTTACATAATGGTTGGTTTTCCCATTTCTGGATTTCTTCAACAATAACCTTCAGTAAGTTACTTGGTGTAGCTAAATAAATAGTTAATTATCTCAACAATTGTTCAATTACACCAATTATATGCCAATTATTTTACCAATTGGGTCGTCTTTATATTGACCAATTTCAGACAGAATAATAGAAAGTAAGCTGTCATATGATTCTGTAAAACACATTCAAATTAATTAATTTATAAACTGAAATCCACTATATCCCAGTAGTTATTAGAACTTTTAATAAATATATTAGTTCAAAATATACCTGTTGTCTTGTTTTCTAGTTCTGTTATAATCGGGATTACAATTGGGAACACCTTAGATTGATCCCCTGTAATTTCAAAAGCAATAATTACAAAAACCTCAGTGTTTTAAATTTATTATAATAATTAGGTAGTAGTTAATATTACTCTTAGGTAAATCTGCAATGCCGTCCAAAATATGGAGAGTGACATGTAGAAGGTCCTCTTGTTTGTCTATATAGTTATAAAAAAATATACATTAACTATGGAAACTAATTATATTTCCCATAGAATTCCATAGAAATTAATTTCCATTACCAGTTGGTGTTGAAACAATTCTTTCTATGATTATACTGATAAATGGCAGAGCATCTTCCTTGATTTCTGAATAGTTTAATTTAATATGTGGTTAATGTTTTATTATAACTGGAAAGTATTATTATATACCTTGAGGGTTTGCAACATAGTGGTCTATGACTTTGAATATTATTGGAATCATCCTGAGTCTTCCATCTGAAAATAGAAATACCAAATTAATCTCGTATATAATATGTAATAATGTAATTTCAATTTGGCAACTAATTATATTTGACATATGGGCATATTATTAGTACATAATAAATTAAAGGTCAGTCTCAATTAACTGAACAATGTTTAAAATTCCTGAATAATATGCAAAGCTTATTTTAAAATATATTATGCTGTAATATTGTAGTACTTACAAATTATATATTGCCATAATGTTTTCAGATCAATTTTTACCTTTTGTCTGCTTTGCAAGAGTATGCAACAGTGTCACAATAATAGGAGCTAGTTTAGCAGGGTCATCTGGTTAAAAAAACATAAATGTAATTAGAAAATATTTTAATTAGGATATATTATAATTAATTAAAACTAGTTGAATTATATAATTATTCTTGCCAATTGCTCTTCTTCCCAAATCACTGAAAATGGTTGTTATTATTGGAAGGAGGTCGTGATGCCAATCTGTATGTAAAATTAAATTTTTACAACCTTGCCATGTAATAATATATTAAAATTATTATTTATAGTCTTTAGTTTATAAGTTAGAGGTAAATGGTATTTTACATTGTGTGTTGTTTGCAATGTCTGAGAAAACACTGGAAATTATGACTCGTATGTGCAAAGCAGAACCTAAAATGATACAAATATTTGTAAATTAAGATTATTCATAATTCTATGCCTGCATCTATTTTAAAATTTTATAAGTTTTATGTGTTAAAAATTACCACTTGGTTGTGATGTAGCAAACTTGATAAATGCAATTGCAACATCTTGTAAACTGTCAATATCTTCTAAAACAATTTTGTATACTCCATTAGAAAACATTTTATAAAAAAAGTAATATGCAAATGGTTAAAAATATAATAGAACTATTACTTGGATGTTGTCTGATGATGTCTATAAGGTCAACCACAATTGGGGCTACTCCTTGCCAAATTTCTATCCAAAAAATCCAAAAAATAGTGTGACTCATATTGTATAACTTAAATTGTATAATTAAATGTATAAACTAGTTAAAATTATGTCAACGGGCAGAATGGTTAGTTAACATTTAATATACCTGTGGTTTTCTTCTGGAATGTTTCAAATATGCTTGAAAGTACTGGCAAAATGGTCTCATATGTTCCTGTAATTTTTTAATATCATGCCATTATTTCCTTTGTCTCAATAATTACAGTTTATAATAAGTAATTTTATGTCTTAGGTGTATTCTTTTTGATGTGGACTGCAAATTGGGGACGTTAGGGAAAATACTACATAAAGGTAGGATAGTATTTTCTTATTCTACTATAATATATTTATAAGCTACTTTACCTTAAAGGGACACTCCGTCCAAAAATGAAAAAAAGATATGTTGTTCGTCTTGAAAAGTTATATAAAATAGACCTTTACACCTGTATCCAATTGTCATTGGTTTTCTGGCAAATAAATCAAAATCGCGGAAATTTGAGGGTTTTTCGTTCGATTTTGCCGATGCATGGGCAGCATTTTAATTGGCTGCGACATGTACATTCGAATTTTGGCGGGGGAGAGGTCGCAACAGTCGGATCAGCCGTTTGTGGATGCGTTCGATCGGCGCCGTTCGGGGCGCGTCGTGGTTGTTCCGACGGATGCATCCCCTCATTCGAAAGGTCGCAGCCAATCAAAATGCTGCCCATCCATCGGCAAAATCGAACGTAAAACGCTCACATTTCCGCGGTTTGGATTTATTTGCCGGAAAACTAATGACATTTGGATACAGGTTTAAAGGTCTATTTTCTATAACTTTTCAAGACGAACAACATATCTTTTTTCCATTTTTGGGCGGAGTGTCCCTTTAAATATTGTGCAACAAAAATATTATGTATATAAAGAACAAAATTAATTGGAACAAGTAACCAAAATTGAACGTAAATGCAGTGTGAACGGCAACACTGCGCGAGTGGCGAGTAGCACCTCGTGGCGAGTAGCCACGTGGTGATGACACACTATTTTCAAATTCGCAATTTCCCCCACACAGAACGAGACCAAATTCGCGCTCGCTAATTGTACGCTCGGTTCGAACTGCAGGCATGTTAGCGAACATGCTAATACGCCATTGCAGTGGCTCGAAATTGCCGATAAACGATCATCAATCGCCAATTATAAATTTACGATAAATCGTTCATACAAATGGATCCATAATTCGGCGAAAACGACGGATTAGCTATCGGTAAACGCTGAGCGAAGGAGTGTTGGCGGACTGCGAACACAGCACAAATTCCAAAAGATCGACGATAACGTAGACAAAAACTGTCGGAACGACACGCACGCGACAGCAGACGCCTCAAGAGTGACCAACGTGACGTCAACATAGGACCACGTGATATTAAATATTAAATATTTAAATATTATATAAAGCTGCAATACTTATTATAAAATAAAATAAATCAATGTTATAGTGTGTTATTTTAATTACCTGGTTCTAGTTTTCCTAAATTCTCTATTACAGCCAAAAGTGCTGGCAAAGTTGAAATGGCAGTACCTAAATAAATAATATATAAACAAAATTACATAATCTTATTCTGTATAACATTGTATAATTAAAATCCAGTGTACAATACCTGGTTCTTTATCATCCAATATATGTAATAGTTCAATTATAAATGGTTGCAATTCTGTTGGGTTACCCGCTGGTAACTTATTCAACACGTACCCAATTGCATTAATTATAATGTTGTATAGCTTAGCTGTTTAAAAATGTAATTACATCAATAACATTTCAATACACTGGTTTAATTTAAGCCTATTTTATATTTTATATATTACTTTCTAATTCAGTTTCAAATTCCTTTGAAATTGCTTTGGTCACTAGAATTACTTCAGGGCCTAATTTAAAAATAGAAGAGATATTTGGTTAATTGTTCATTATTACTAAATTAAATACGATGCATGTGAGTGAGTATAATTATTAATTACGTAGTGGAGTCTCTTTCCAAGTTTCGATTGCAATGGTAAGTGTTTTCAAGAATTGAGCTCGATCTAAACAATAGAAATATGTTTATTGTTACAATTTTTTGGAAATTGTTGCGAATCACAATATATTTTAAAGTAGATTGTAATTACCTGTTGGGACTTGTGTAAATTCCCATATTGTATGCAGTAGACCAGGAATTATTTTGTCATAAACAGCTGTTAAAAGTAGTTAACATGATTGGTTATTTATGCTCATGCAATGTGCTTTTAAATGTTTATAACAAACCGTGAAAAGTTCTAAGTTTTTTTGGGACTAAGTTTATTGATAACGTTAGGACCATTGTGCCCTTTTAATTCCAATATAGGATCATTGTGTCTGGTTCATTTCCATTGGAACCATTAGTCCATTTTGATTACATTAGGAGCATTAGGCCCTTTCGAGAACATTAGGACCATTAGGCCCTTTTGATTACATTAGGACCATTGTGCCCTTTTAATTCATTATAGGATCATTGTGCCCGGTTCATTTCCATTAGAACCATTAGTCCATTTTGATTACATTAGGAGCATTAGACCCTTTCGAGAACATTAGGACCATTTGGCCCTTTTGATTACATTAGGACCATTGTGCCCTTTTAATTCATTATAGGATCATTGTGTACTTTGGATTCCAGTAGGACCAAATGGTGTGTATACTTCAGATCTGATTAGAAGAACATTTGGCCCTTTAGATTCCATTTGGAACAGTAGGTCGGGTCCTTTGAATCTGTTAGGACCATTAGACCCTTTGGATTCCGACTATTGTATGCTTCAGGTCTGTTTAGAAAAGCTTTTGGCCGTTTGAATTCCTTTTGAAACATTGGGTCTGTTGAATCTGTTAGGACCATTGGGCCATTTCCTTACATTTGTGCCATTGTGCTCTTTGGATTCCATTACGACTATTGGGTCATTTGGATCTTATTAGAAACTTTAGGTCCTTTAGATTTATTAGAACAATTGGGCTCTTTAGATCTGTTATAGACAGTTGGGCAATGAGCTAATGGGACGACTCGTTAGGCTCATTGAACTGGATTGGGACCATTGTGCCCATTGCAATAGGTCCATTGCGCCCATTGCATTAGGGCCATTAGGTCCATTGTGCCCATTGCATTAGGACCATTAGGTCCATTGCATTAGGACCATTTGGTCTATTCTGATAATTATAATAGTTATCGGATGTTGGGTTAAAATGAGTTGAATAATTAAATCCCCGCAAACAAACAAACATGGGCACAAACGCCATTCATGACGAACGTATATCAACTTAGTAGTAAAAAGTAGACCTACATGGATCTTTCTCTCCAACTTTTTCAATAATTATTGTGATAGCAGGAAGAATATCGTTTTGTGTGTCTGAATGTATAGAAATTAATTTCAGATTTCTAGATGACTTTTATTATGTTTATAATACTATATTCATGTTTACTAACCTATTGGCAGGTGGATAAATAAATCGGTGATTTGGAGAATGGAAATTACAATTGGCTCTTGTTTTTCTGTAATTAAAAATACTTTAGTTATATAGTAAAATTGTGGTAGTATATTTATAAAGTTGATGCTTGAAATCAGTATGACCTTTGGGAAGTTTTGCAGCCTGTATCAAAATAGTTAGGATAAGAGGTTGGGTTTCATAATCTGCACCTTTATTTTTAAATTGTAAAAATTTCAATACCAAATTATTGCATTAAATTGTTATTATGTAATTATGTATATTACCTTGTGGATATTTTCCAAAATAATTAATCAGGGTGTAGATTATTGTCAAATAATTATCATATGTTTCTGTATGTAAAAAAAAAAATAATGTTACATATAATGGTTTTCAGATGTGTGTGTATTTAAATATACCTTTGGGTTTATTAACCAGAAGTTGTGAGATGAAAACCTCAACTAATGTGTCCCACTTTTCAGTAATTACTAAAATTAAATATAATTATTCGTGGTTTTATAAAGTTAAAATATTATTTTATATCATGAATAGATCTATGAGCTGTTATAATTACTGTTGACATGTTTTCCAACGTAATCAATTATCTTTATAATTACTGGAGTTAGGTCCTTTATTTTTTCTGCATGTATACAATAAAGAAAAATTAGTAATTTATAAATATATTATTTAGTGGTTAGTATTTCATTAATTATTATATACCTATTGGAAGATTCTGTATATTCTCAAATATACTAAAAATGAGAGGTGTTAAACTGTTAGAAGTTCCTGAAATAATAAGTATAATTATAGCATATGGCATGCAAATGATTTAATGTGTTATTTAGAAATTTAATTAGACATTAATTACCTCCTGGTAGTTTACTAACGTGTATAATGACTTGACCGCTAAATTCGAAGAGAACTGCAGATTTATCTAAAATATTTATTAATCACATTAAAGTACGTTAGTTTGTTTAAAGCTGAACTGACAAGGTTTTGTAACATACCCTGGAAAGTGTGTAATTCTATAGAAAGGATGCCAATAAAATGATTGGCGCAAACAAAACTTCTTTAAAAATTGTTAAAAAAAAGTTACGAGGGTGGCGCCCTGGCGTCATGGAAGGACGGCGTCACAGTGTCCTGATTACTAAATAATTAATATCTCTGGCAATACTGCTTCAAATGGCTTCAAATTTTGTCACAATGTTAATTAATTAGTGGCAATCAAATGTTAATTTTTCAGGGTGTGTTGCAAAACCTTGTCAGTTCACCTTTAAATAAAACAATGTACCGTAAAACAATTGTCTTACCTGGTGTTTGTCTTGCTGAACGGTCAAATAATTCAATAATCACTGGTGCAAGTCGAGTCCAAACACCTAAATTTTGAATAAAATATAGGTTAAAAATATAAAAACTATGTTTAATTTATATTACAATTTTTAATATACCTCTTGCTCGGACTTTTATGACGTCAAGAAGCTTGTAGAAAAATTCAATGTGAGGTTCATAAACCTCTGTTACAATTGACAAATTATTTTTTAAAATGGATTCAAATTGAAATGTAATACTTATTATGCATTAAATTAATATTTAAATACCAGGTGGGGTTTTTCCTAAGTAATAAACTATAGCGTTCACGAGTTCGGCAACATTTCTTATAGTTCCTGTAAAAGTTAATTATACTTATTATAGTAAAATGTATAAGTTAGTTAGTGTGCCAGTGGTTTAATTTTGCAGTGTTTTACCTTTTTCAGTTTTGAGTAGTTTCTGCACAATTGTAATTATAATTGGTTTCAATGCTGTTGGTTTTCCTACATACATAAATGTAATTAAATTGTATATAATTTAATTAGTTAACTGATCGAATTGTGTTATTAATTATTACCTGGTGGAAGTTTATTGAGGGATTCAGTAATGTCATCAATAACTGCGTTAATGTAGATGTCTGTATACATACATAAAGTTTGATTACATTTACATTAAATTAACTAATAATAAGTATAATTTACCAGTGGGTTTTTTCCCAACTATTTCTAAAAGTTCAGTTTCAATGTCAGCAACTTCCTTGCCTATAACAATATATTTTACACTTAGTTACTGTAATAAAATGTGTAGTATTACAGGAATATATTTCTAATATATTCTAGTACTTTTTGGTGTTTCTTTCCAATTTTCAATATATTGCAAAATATCACTGATAGCTTTATTGGCCTTTCCTGAAATAATTACATAAATGATTAATTAATTTATTAACACTATTTTTAATTTGTAAAATAAAAATATTACATCATTGTATAGTGAGTATATTAATTAAATGTACCTAATGGATCGTCGCTGAATGTTTGGATTAGTCTAATAACTCCTGTTGTTATTTTGGTGTAATGTGCTGGAAAGAGAAAGAAATTAATTATTAATCATGTCCTAGTTTATGTGCAATTCTTATTAATTTCACACTAACTTGGGTCGTAAACTTGCAGCTTTTCTATTATAGGCGTTATTATTCTGTAAAATGTTATTTGGGTTCCTGGAAAATAAATAAATAAATAGTTGAAATTAATTAAGACTTTAAAAAATATTAGATGGTCCAGATTTTTGTGTCTGTGTGTAGTTTCACAGATAATGTATACCTATTGGGAGAATAGTCAAGATGTCAAAAATGTGAAGAACAGATGCTGTTAAATCTTCAGCTTTTTCTGAGAAAGATTTTGTGTAAAACATTTGTAAATATTTATTCAAATTAACTAGTACTTATTAGGATTTTACCTGTAGGTGCATTTTGTAGTGCTTTTAAAATATCCAATAAAATTGGCATAACTTCACTTGGTCGTCCTGTAAATCAGTGTTTCATTTTTAATTATTAGTATTTGAAATTTAAAGGTGAACTGAAACGGTTTTGTAAGGTACCCTGAAATTTAAACTACCTGAAGAAAAGTCATGAAGAAAGCAAGTGGTGCAACAAAATCTGTGTGAAAATTAGTAACCAAAAGTTATTAGACGTCGAAGTTTGAAAGTAGGGTACATCCAAGGGTACATCTATACATTCTGTGTATTATGTGCACCCTACGTTCAAACTTTGACGTCTAATAACTTTTTTTTCCTAATTTTCACAGAGATTTTGTTGCACCAATTGCTTTCTCCAAGACTTTTCTTCAGGTAGTTTAAGTTTCAGGGTACCTTACGAAACCGTGTCAGTTCACCTTTAAGTGATATTCAAATGCTATATTATTTAGGTATCTTACTTGAAAGCAATGGTGATGTTTGTCTAAATATTTCCACAACGAATTTGAAGAAACGTTTGCCTTGGTCTGAAAAATGAAAATAACAAAATTTAATATATAATAACTATTGGGAAAGTTAATAAGTAGTATATTTGTTGTAAATTGAGAATAATATATAGGTACTAACCACTGGAATTAATTTGCAGCGATTCTATCACTTCAATGAACAATGGCAGTGCATTGGGACTGTAGTCTAATATAATCAAATATTAGTTAAATTTGAAATTAGAATTATTGTATAATAAATATATGTAAAACAATTATGGTTTAATTACCAAAATCAGGTATGTTAGCAAATATTGCAACCAGACCCACAATTACATGTTCTACATCATCTTTGCTGACTGAAATACAAATCAATAATAATTATTGACTATTTACATAACTTTATTTCTATAGTTATATATGTTACAATACCTGGAAGGTTGTTTTTTATTTTCACTATGAATTCGGAAAGTGCTTCTATTTCGAAGTTTGCTGTTAAATTTCAACGTATAGTTAGTCCATAATCATTGTGGCAAAATATTGATTGACAAGTTCCATAATATGTTTGATTTCCTCATATTTTGGAATTTTTGTTTTTGTAAGTAGGCCTATTGTATGAAATTTATTTTCTTTAAAACATGTTTTGTTTTTACTGTGGTTATTTTCAAAGATATATTTTCTTCTTGTTGTCCTAATTTAATTAGAAAATTAATAACAGATGTTTTATTAAAAATTTATATTATTAATTATAGGACTAAATTATATTTTCCCATTAAAATTAATTACGATTGTCTTATATAATGTAACTGTAGCTATACTGTACCATTATGTTTCATATTAGATCAATGTGTGTTATAAATATGATTTTGATAGTTAACATGTTATTGCAGCATCATTATGTATCCCAATGAAGTGATGAAATATTTTGAGGCAAACACCAAACCAATTCATAATTCTGTGAATATTTATTAGACATTATTCCAAACATTTGGCATACTTCATATGAAGGAATCAAACATAATTGTTGAAAATAATCAGTAACTTATACATGTGCACTAAGGATGAACACATATTTTTTCAACCTTAACTTTAGGAATGTAAAATAAAAAGACAATTGGAAGATTACCAGATGGATATTCGGTCTTGAAAGTTTGCAGTAAAGCCTGCAAAAGGGGTAATTGCTGCGCTGGTGTGGCTGAAATATAGAAATAGAAGGTTTTGAAATATTGCATTTTGTTAGCTAACTATACTTTAATAATTATTTAGAAATTAAATTTAATTACGTTCTTGAGATTGTAGACGAAGAAGTTTAAGAAACCATTCAAATGCATCCCCGGCAACTGCTAATAAATAACACATACAACAATATTACGTATACTGTTTAATTATTTCATGCAAGGTTTATTGTGAATATTATGGGAAATTTCTTACGGATTTCTGGTGCTGGAGTGATATTCTCTTGCTTTTGTACTATAAAAATTAAGAAAATATGAAGCACAATTTTAGAAACGGATTTTTGTTACCTTGTATAAATAACAATGCATGAATGCAATATAAATGTTTAAAGGTGAATAGATCAAGTTTTGTAAGGTACCCTGAAACTTAAACTACCTGAAGAAAGGTCATAAAGAAAGCAAGTGGTGCAACAAAATGTCTGTGGAAATTGGTAAAAAAAAGTTATTAGCCGTCAAAGTTTGAACGTAGGGAGCACAATACTGGATGATCCCCTATATGAAAGCCAGGGGATCATCCAATATTGTGCACCCGGTCAAAATTTGACGGCAAATAACGTTTTTTTTACCAATTTCCACAGAGATTTTGTTGCACCACTTGCTTTCTTTATGACTTTTCTTCAGGTAGTTTATGTTTCAGGGTACCTTACAAAACTTGCCCTGTTCATCTTTAAATCTAAAAACATGGAATGAAACTATTCCATAGGATAACATTGAAAAAGCAGCGCCCCTGTTGGTAGAAAGAGGCGCCCTTAAAATTGTGTTTATTGTCGCTCACCTTCTTTGATCACTTCCGTGATGAAATCCATATTTAGTCTAATTACATTTCCTGCATGATTAAAAATAGATATTTATTTAGGATTTATTTTTTTGTTACTATTTATTACATATTATACTAATTCAGAAACTGACCTTTCCCAAAATAAGCTTCGAAATCACTCTGTGGAATTTTTCCTGTGAAAATATGTCATGATATTAATTTAATGGTATTAATTTAATCAACTCCTTGATTTAATTGCAGGGTGTTACACGTGAAATAAAATGTGTTTGCAGTTTAATAAAATAAAATACCCTTCAGTGCATTTATAATCTTGGAAGCTAAAGTTGCATCAACTTGAATTGGAACACCAGGTTTTGGGTTGATTTCTGTTATTTAAGATATGTGTTGTTATAAGTTATGATGCAATTAATGAAAATATAGTAGATTTTATACAGTACTTGTAATCCAAGCTACGAATTCTTGATAAAGTTCATCTCCAAGAATACTCTTCAGCTCAGATATATTAATTACAGGAAGTTCACTTTGAACTACGTAAACCAAAGTATTTAGTAATTATTATTATTCATTAGAACTGGTTAGGCCCTATATTGAAATTAACCCTTTGTTTCTGTCGTTTCTATCCCAGTTTGAGTAATTTCCTCTGCAACTGTAAAAAGTATAAATTGTTACAATTATTGTTAGTATTTTGTTAGTATTTTGTTAGTATTATTAGCTCAAAAATAACCTTTTTCTGTTATTTTTTTGATGAGGCCCATGTTGAGTCTTATAACATTTCCTATAATTCGTTTAAAAAACAACTTTATTTTTGTTCCAATTAAATAATGTTTGTATATTGTTATATACAAATATAAGTTTACCACTTCCAAAAATGCTCTCATATTCTTCGTCTGGTATCTTTCCTGAAATATTTCAAATTAGATGAAATTGTGTTAGAATGACTACTGGCAGGATCAACCAGGTAGCTTCGTATAGAAGCATAAATAAATAATTAACATGTCTTTACCTTTTAATGCATTCATTATTTTCACCACTAGATTCGCATCAACTTGAAGTGGTACACCAGGTTTTGGGTTCATTTCTTGTTTTTATGTAAATATTATTTATGGTGTTACATTTGGGAATATTACAAAATTTGAAATATATAATTAATAGTATATTGATTGTTATTCTTACTCTGAATGAAGGCAACAAATTCGTTGAAAAGTTCATCTCCAAACAGTGTTTTCAGTTCGTTAATATCAATAGGTGTATCTAAATACAGTATTAGAAAATTACAATTTAAATTTAAATCCATTTGAAGCGAACCTTTAATTTTTCCATAAATTGTTTTGCCAATACCTAGCATTAAAGGTGAACTGACAAGGTTTTGTAATATACCCTGGAATGTGTGTAATTCTATAAAATTGATGCCAATGAAACGTTTGGCTCAAACAAAACTTTTTAAAATTTTTTTAGCAAAGTTACGAGTAGTTAAAGAGTGTGACGCCCGGGCGTCATGAAAGAACGGTGTCACCGCGCTGGTGTCACAGTGTCCGGTTTTGGCAATATATTTGAAATTGTTCATATCTCTGGCAATAATCCTTCAAATGGCCTCAAATTTTGGGACAATGTTCATAAACTATTGGCAATTAAATGCAAGTTTTTTCAGGATATGTTGCAAAACCTTGTCTGTTCACATTTAAAGTCGGGTTTATACGTTTTGAAATAATACATTGATAATTTTTTGTTTATTTTAAATTTATTCTGTTCGATAAGCTAGATTTTGTAAGCTGTTATTAACTAAAATAACTAAACTATTTTACCATCAGCTTGTCTTTCAGTTCTACTAAGGTTGAAATCTGTTCCCCTTTTACCTATAGCTGATAAATACAATTTTATAAATGTTATATTACATTATTACATATATTGCAATATTTTGGATTTTACAGATGCATTATTTTATTTACCATGTCCACTAAATAGATCAAATCCATGGTTGATTGAAACTGCATCGTCAAAATGTGCAGCACGTTCGCCATGAGCTACAAATAATTTCAACATGAAATGAGATTAATTATAAATTTAATTAAAGGTGAACTGACACGGTTTTGTAAGGTACCCTGAAACTGTAACTATCTGAAGAAAAGTCACAAAGAAAACTATAGTGGTGCAAAAAATGCCTGTGAAAATTAGTAAAAAAAAGTTATTAGATGCCAAAGTTTTATCGTATTTTTATCGAGACCCTTATAATTGATGCTCCCCTATCCAGAAAGCCAGGGGAGCATCAATTACAAGAGTCTTGATAAACCTACGGTCAAACTTTGACATCTAATAATTTTTTTTACTAATTTTCACAGACATTTTGTTGCACCACTTGCTTTCTTCATGAATTTTCTGCAAGTAGTTTAAGTTTCAGGGTACCTTACAAAACCGTGTCAGTTCACCTTTAAATTTTATAACAATATGAAAATTCCAAACCAATTTTTACAAAACTTTCGTGGTCCAAATTACAATTTCTATATGCAAATTTAGATTTGCTGTACATAGTAAAATATGTAGAAAACTAATTTCAATGTCTTCAAATTTGCCATGTACAGTATATCGCAGGTAATGCAGAAAATAACTATTTTATCACCTTTATGGAAATATAACAATAGCCATGCAGTATATATTTCCATTAAATTTCTCATGCAATACTTAGTTCAATTTTACACAACACATTTATGGAAGTTTTAAAGACATTAAATGTCATTTTAAGAATGTCTTCTAACTACCAAAACCAGTAAATTTACTTCAGTTACGGAATAACATCAGTAAATAAATTTACTGTCATGATTTAATTTCATCCCAACAGTAGCAGATATTCGAAAGAGCTGCGGTGTGACGTCATCGGTGACGTATGACGCGAATCCTCCTGGCGGCAAATTTGGCATCACTTCCGCCATCTTCACTTATCCCCACCGCTTGATTATAATTATTTGCTATCAACGGGGAACAAAAACACGATGTGGACACGCGACGACAAGGTTGCCTGTCGCCAATGTCCTCTGAAAAAGCTTCAACCGCAACACTTCTCGATCTCGGACGGAAAAGCGCCGCGTTCGGCGGCACTTCGATCGTGCTGTTTCTCCTGCTCGCCGCTGGGGTCGCGCTTCGCATCCGATCCGCCCAGTCCGCGTTGAGTGTCGTCAAACCCGCGTCTTCGGCAAGGCGAGGAACGACACTCGCCCGCCGATTTGTAACGCTGCGGCGCTCTTCCAATATTGGGAATCCGATTGTGGAGGCGCGTCGCGTTGGAATTCGCCGTATTCCTCCGCCGCTCGGCCGGCGAGAAGTAGTCCCCTTGTTATTATCGCTTTTCGATTTAAAAAGGTCGAAAATCGCAAAGCCGAGCAAAGCGAGTAAAACAATCGCCAACAAGTTGTACGCTATGTACAACGCACTCGGAGTGGGAGGGGCTGGCAATTGCTCCACCTCCTCGTTCATTTGCAATTATTTTACGTCTCTGCAATGAGAAATCAATCCCCCTGCAGTGAAATAAAAAGTTACTTACAATATTTATAACTAAAAATTATTATCAATTATATAAAAAATTATTTTTTAAAATATACCTATAAGATAACATTATCTTTTAAAAATTGCTACATGTACAAAAATATTTTTGTCGAATAAAATAAATATATTATATTCTTACCAGTAATGTTCATTGCTATTTCGTATTTTCACGTTTTTTGACACGGGTTATTTTTCAGCGCATCTGCGACGTTTCTGCTCGTTTCGAGATACAGAGGTGGTTGTGGTTACCATGGAAACTACCTACGCGCCACCTGATGGGAAGTAGACGAAACTAGCCCGCATTGATACCTGCACCTGCTGCTTCAGCTTTATATCGCACACGATGCAAAATTAATAAACAGAATAGAAACAAGTTGTTCGAAAAGTGTAACGATAAAAACACATATTTTTTGCCAATTAAAATACTGACATCAACGATTCAATCCTTTACTGGATCTTCATATCTACATATGTCTACATTGTCCACATATGTCCATTTTGTTTCCCCAATAATCATTAAAAGGCTATGAAATTGCCGTATTAGTTTCACTCATTAATTTGTTTAACTTTTATAGGTAAATATTCCAGGTACATGTTTAAAATTAGTACAAAAATAATATATTTTTAGTTACACTTCCAATAATGTTTTAATTCCATCTAATCCTTAATTTCATTTCATTTAATTGATTTCAGGATTCAATTAATTAATTTTTAATCCAACCAAAAGTTTGAGCGATACAACCGGATACAACTCATTTTTAGGGGGAAAAAAAAGACAATGAAAGTAGTACTGAGCGAGAAATTGCGCGCGTTTCAAGTCTGGCAACAGCGCCGTTTATCACTTTTCGTTCTCGCTTCGTTCGGCGCAAAATTTCCCCGTCGCCCACCGCGACCAAGTCGTTCCTGGTTTACGGCATTTCAACTGGACCATCGCGGCCTCCAGCTTCGCAAGTCCACCCAAAAAGCGGGCGCATCAAACGCTTTCAGCCACTATCTCGTCCCATCGTCGTCAAATCGGGCAAAATCGGTCGGCAATCGCCACTTTCACTCCGTCAAGAAGAACGACAAACGGCTGCCTTGGCGGTCGCCATTTCGCCTCGGCGAGGGCGTGGCCTAGCCAGTGCCAAGCCCCGCCCACCGCAGCTAAACCGCGCCCACTCACCTGGCGCTAACGCACGTGCCGACGGCGGTCACCGCAATTTCGCCAAAATGTCCGATATGAAATTGGAATCGACGACTGCTGTCAATATCGGGGTCGGTAAAGGTTTGTTCATGCTTTCCGGAAGACGATGCAGCGAAAGGACGACAATGGCGCCAAGTTCGAACCAAGGGAAGCCGCATTTCAGTAGGCGTCGCCACACGAGTTTCAGTGCGGGAGAAAGCGGCTTCAAACGCCGCAAAAAGGACGGTGGCATCGTGCCGCCGACAAAGTTCCTCCTTGGGGGTAACATCAACGACCCGTTGAATCTCAACAGCTTATCTGACGAAGTTAATCAAGTCACTCCGCAGACATCGCCGATGCCGACTCCCAAACATAGGATCCAGGTGACGTCACGCGCTCCGATTGGCTCGCTTAAAGCTCCGCCTTCCATTCACTTCCCATTGTAGGCGTAAACCGTAGATGGCGCTATGTCGCGATAGGGCAAATACGAGGGCGTTATGGGCGTTCCCAGTTTTGAAGGACATTAATATTAAATAATGTGTTTGCGCAAACGTGAGACATTTTTGCGTTGCGTGAAAAATTAGCATAATGTGTTTTATGATGGGGTTTGAAAAAATGAAAACCCAAATTCAGACTACAAAATTATTTTTTCCCATCAAAACAAGTTTGAGGAAACCACACAATTTTGAATAAAAAAATAACCAAACTCCAGATTTTAAAATAATGAAACAGAACAGTAAAACCTGTCTATGGCGGAATCTCAAGGTGCCGGCAAAACTTTCCACCATGGTCAGGTTTTTCAGCATATTTTTATGCAGTCTATGGTACCAATTGGTTTAATTTCCAGGTGCAAGTGCTCATACCTCCCAACATCAACGACCCATTGAATCTGAACGCTGACGATGACGCAGAGTTGCAGCTGATGTCCCCAAAGGCCCCAAAACGCAAGCACCGCAAGAAGAAGAAACACTCTTCTCGCCACGGCACAGAGCCACCACTTACATCCGCAACTACCACTTCTGTTGAGGAACCACCTTTACCGCATGTCGCCGAACGGCTCGATTCGACCGCACCATCGGTTCCATCAACCGCCAAAGATGCCCATTGCTCGCCGCCGAGGACCCTCAAGTTGGATCCAGGTCCACCGTTACCCGATGGAGGTCCAGGCACCGAAGACTCCGGCAAGCCTCAGGGTAGCCGCGGAGGACGTCGTTCGGATGACAAGATAGTTTCACCGGTCGTCCCTCAACCGGGTATGGTCCGCAAGAGAGGTAACAGCGGCATGTCGTTATCGGAGTCGTCGGACAAGATCTACAAGAAAGGAAAAGGGCATGTTGTTGCCGGGCCAGAGCCCATTCCTGCCAAGCCAAGATTCCGAGAGAAAGATGCCAAGTACAGGTACGGCAACTACAACAGGTACTACGGGTACCGCAATCCAAGCGCAGACGGCGACGTGCGACTTCAGTGTTTCCGGAGAGAGTGGTTCGAAGGTTTGGACGTGCTGGACGTTGGCTGCAACGTGGGTCACCTGACGTTAACGGTGGCCAGCGAGATGGCACCGCGCAAGATCATCGGCATCGACATTGACGCCAACTTGATCCGCTCGGCGAAGATGAACGTCAGGCATTACATGCGAGAGAAAGATACGCCGCAGCAGGTTTCGCACGATGATTTTCCAATCTCGTTCGCGCTATGTCACGGGCCGATCGTAGCACCGGTTGCGAGCGTACTGGCCAAGAGCCACGAAAGCAACTTCCCCAATAATGTCTTCTTCGTAGAGGTGAGAGAGTTGGAGTAAAATCCACAACATAAAAACCTGTCAAAGCTGGAAGCTAGTCTCGATTAATATCTATAAGTACAGTGGAAACCGTTTAGTGTCACCATCTGGATACAGTCACCATCATTGCAAGTCCTGGTGGGAGAATAGGACTTTGTACGTTAAATAGGTCGGTTATAATCACTCCTGATTTAGGAAACTTCTGATACAGGAAACATATTTTGGCCCGCAATTGGGTTGTAACTTCGGTTACAATCGACCAATATGGGTGGTCCCTTCGAGGTGATTATAAACGGTTTTCACTGTATTATAAAATCAACCTTGGCCCCTTGCAATTCAGCCATTGACAGGTTGAAATCGTACCCATATATATCCGACATTAAACATTGACGGCTTGAATTTGCAGGGAAACTACGTGCTGGAGTGCGACGAGCTTCTTGATATGCAGAAGCCAGCGTACGACACCATACTTTGCCTGAGTCTCACAAAGTGGGTGCACCTCAACTGGGGTGACGAAGGTCTCAAAAGGCTCTTTAAGCGTATGTACAAGCAGTTGAGACCCGGTGGAAGGATGATCCTAGAAGCGCAGGCCATGAGTTCTTACGTGAGAAAGAAGAAGCTGACCGTGAGTAGAATTTCATTTGTGAAACATTACACGTAACTTACATTTAATGTGTAATGAATGAATCCCATTTCACCTGTTTCAGGAGACAATATTCCACAATTACAACACCATCCGGCTTCTGCCTGACAGGTTCACCGAGTACCTTCTTTCCCAGGAGGTTGGTTTCACCAAATGCGAAGTCGTAGACGTGCCCATGAATCCTTCCCGAGGTACAGTGCAAAAGCTGCCGTCTAAATTACGATCCCTGTAAAAATGAAAGTGTGTTTTCATTTTTGTTGCGCAGGTTTTAGGAGGCCGATCCAGCTTTTCACCAAGGGATCAACCAGTTCGCAATCGCCGTTCCAGGACACCGATTTTCTGTCGAAGCAGCGCAACACGAAGACCAAATACTTTTCTTCGTTTCCCAAAGAACAAGAAAGAAAAGAGGCTGTTAGTTCCAAGTCTCGCGATGAGAAGAGGTCTGATGTTGAAGACACCAAAGAAGAAAGCTCCAAGTTAAAAGGAAGGTGTAAGAAAAGCGCGAAGACTCGCGACAGGAAGCGGAGGACATCGGAGCTCGATGCGTCCGTGGATGATGATGATGATGATGATGATTCAAAGTTGAAAGAGAAGAGCAGGAAAGATGTAGTAGAGTCTGGTGGCGGCGATGAAGGTAAGCCGCGGAAGGATACGGAATCCGAAAAACCGGACGAGAAATGCAAAAAGGTCACCGAACACAAGCGGAAAAAGAAACCGGAGGAGAATTTGAAGTCGCCCGACACGAAGAGAAGAAAGTTTGCCGAGCACAAAGAAAAAGACTTCATCGCATGTCAGTCGAAGAAAGACAGGAGGAAAGACCGCGAAGAGAAATGAGTTCTTAGGAAAGTCGCGTAATTTTTAAGCGAAACGGCAAAATCCACGTCACCGATACAAATTACCGTTAACAGTGCTTGTTATAGAAAAGGTAATGATAATGCAACTATTTTATTTTTGCCAGAAAGTAGGATACAAAACACCCGCATCCCGTACCCCCGAGTCCTTGTACATTGTTGGCCATATCACGCAGCACCTTAAATTTCCAATGTTCTGGGAGCGTTTTAACTTGCGGACTCGATACACAACCCGACGTCACCCCAGTTACAGACCAAAAAAAAGCTTGTACAAATAAACTGTAATAAATCGTACCTGGAAATGGCCTCCTATTTCGTATTCGGAACTATTTAGAACTACGGATCGTAAATCCAAAGGATACGAAAGATGCATGCGCAATGTTTGACGTGATATAGAAAGAATCATGCGATGAAAATAAACTTAGAGATGTTAGTAGTACAGTAGAAAATGTGCCCAAGATAGTGGGAAAATATAGATATCTATAAAACTGGAGTTAGAAATTGGACGGAATGCATCTACAGTGAGTGATGTACTTAGTGGTCGTACATTTGTTTCAATATACTCTTCAACGATAATAATAATTATGGTGAGAAACGTTGAAAATGAATTGCAGCTCACAAGTCTTTTGATTCAACGGACATAATTCAGCATTTAAATTAGCATTAATTTTTATATACAATTGTACATTTTACATAAAATGCTTGAGTGCGAAAGTTGGGAATTGAAGACGCTAGGTTAGCATGCGTACTAATGTACATTTTACATTTCATTTCTTTCCCATATAATGAAAACCCAATACAATTTTTGTATATAATATTTTCATGGACCAAGAACTAGATTTTTAAGAACAGTCAGACTTGCGAGCTTGCCTGTACATACAACAAACAGCTTTTTCGACTCATTTCTCAAATGTAACAACAGCCTGGCAGTGATACGCAACAATATTAAGCCGTTACATCTCTTCTTTACCTTTTCCCCACTCGGTATAAAATATACTCATCAGTGTGTTATCTCATTTGGCGCTCACCATCATCCACTGCATCAAGGTACCATCGTAGCCTCCAACCGTTATCAAAAAACTGTCATCGTACAGGAACCTCACGCACTGCACCGGAGAACTTTGTCCTTTAACCTCGTAGAAATCAGCCTTAAAAACAAACAAACAACTATGAAGGTATATATTCGATTCAGGAGAATCGGCCAAATAAAGATTTCTGGTGTCGATACGCACCCGAGGGGAGATGCAGGGATATCTGAATAGCCTGATGTAGCCTTCGTTATCGCCAGCCGCTAGAAGTTTTCCTGAAGTTGAACTGCAGCACGTTGTATGAGTAGCGTCCACAGTTTGATTTCGGTTGTTCCAAATACCTAAGTGATACCATTTCTTCAAATGACCGTAAAGAGATTTATATGGACGTGAATTTGTAGTTTACCGTGAACGCTGTAAGTTAGCGTACACGTGATTCCTTGCCACGCGACATCTCTCATCGAAGATGGGATTTTTTCAATTTCCATCACTGGAATATCCCCTGTAAAATGTACAAAGACACGATGTATTACAATTTTTCTATATTCTCCACCCACCAGTTATTCCGCTAACATAGTATCTGCTCGTAGTCCGTGGAAACACTTTGGATGCATTTGCTGTCTCGGGACCAATCCATCTGCACCAAAGCATCACCGAGGCCCTAAATAATTAAAAGCCGAGTCAAAAACTTGCAATTGCATTGAATCTGCAATCAAACTTGCCCTCAATAGTTTTGACTTCCTGTAGGAAAACCCCCGATTGCTGGAATGGTACAGGACCAAACTCCCTTCTTCTAAACCGCAACCGAGCATCGTACCATCTGTACCACCAACCAAAGTACCAAATTCATAGTTAACATGTGTATAAGATACATACAGGCTTCAGTATAAAATCAAATCCAACCCGGATTATACGCCATGCACGTGATCGCGTGTTTGCTCGCCGGTAACGTGGCCACGTGCATTCCTCTGGGAAGAGTTAAGATGATGATGTGACCGTCAGCGGTGCCCACGGCCACTACGTCACCTGCTGGGTGTACGGACAGGGCCAAACACTCGTTCTCCACTTGCACCCTCCATACTAGCTTGTGCATCACCCATCGCGAGATGCAACGGTCGTGACCCGCGGTCACGAAAGCAGCTTCGTCCGGGTCCACGGCGAGAGCCGCAAGTTCTTTGTGATGCCCCTGCAAATGGATGAGGGAAATATACAGTATACATATCAGCTGTTGAAATTAACACAGCTAGATTTCATACCTGAACTACTATTTTGAATCTCCGGTTCACCGAACCTTCCACGATCACGTTTTTAGACGTGCCGACGTATATGTTGTTATCGGAAGCATCTAACTTCTGAGGGCACATGGACCGAATTCCTCCGGCAGATTCCGGAAGCTGCAAATAAGGGAATTCAAAAGTAAATACAAATAACCTCGATCGCTTATAATCAACGCGGATATTGGCGAACATCGCCTATTGTCAACCAGCTCAAATTCAAAGTCCCGCCACCGCGATCAGAATAGCTAGGATTTTAATTACAAATTACCTCAATATCAGTAAACTTTGATATAGGAAACCTCTGTTACTAGAAACTGATTTCCCCATAAAGCCGGTACTGAATTATAACTAATTCCTAACTTCAACAAATTAAATATTGCCATCATATGTAATCATGTGCAATGGATATTTGTATATTTGCACTTATTATTCTTACCTCTAATATAAGAAACTTTGTCACACATTTCATAAAAGTTTATTATATCAGAAGTTCTTCTGCAAGAAACTTCGGCTAGCCGAAGGGACCAGGGGTTTTGGTTTCCTTTATATAATTAGCTCATTTAAGGAAACCAAAACCCCTGGTCCCTTCAAGTTGACTGTAAGCGATGTTCATTGCATACTTGCACTGCTCCGACTGTTCCAAGCCAATTAAACAATTACTTAAACGGCTCTCTTGTTCGTTAATTGCACTTGATCGAGAAAGTGGTTTTTGTTGAAAGAGTTGACGTTATAAATCCGGTTCTCACTCCTCATGTTCGATTAACGAACATCAGATCGTTTAAGTAATTGTTTATTTGGCTTGGAACAGTCGGAGAAGTGCGAGTATAATTAGAAAACCATTTTATCTAACCCTATTTGACATTAAGGGCCTGTAGTTATGATTAGAATCCCATGCTTTGATGAATCTGTCTCTTTCGCTGCCACCAGCTGATAAAAGTGTGCCGTCGTACAAGAGAAGAAGACACGACACTGCTCTCTGTATCGAGACACCGAATCAAACATAATAATTACACTCATTATTTTCGATTAATGTAGTTTACCATTTGAGCTTGAAAAACACGGTAATGTTGGTAAGCTCCACTTCTCTCATCCGACCAAACAGTCACGTTGCCGTCAGTGTCTCCGACCATCATCCGCGTACCATCTTCGTCAAATTCCAAGCAGGTAATCACCTTCCCATCTTCTTCTCCCTGAAATAATACACAAAACCATATAGAAAACACATTGCTAAGTATCTTATATAGCAGATAGGGAAACTTGCTATAAGATCATCTCGGTCAAATGTAGAATCCTTCTGTCTCGTCCACACCGTCAAATGAGATTCCCCAAATGTAACAACTTGCATGTCATCTTTAGGGATGAACCTTCCACCGGTGACTTTAGACTGGTTCACCTACAAGTTTAAAATGAAACAGATCCATGAAGATAATATTAAATACATATTTGACAAAAGGCATTAATACGAAGCCGCGTTACGATGGTCCTCGCGATAAGTCTTCGGCTCCTCCAGCTCCACACTGCGAGGACGTGTTCATCGCTGTCATCAACCACCATCAAGTGCTGTCCACCATTCTGAAAAGAAAATCAATGGGCAAAAACGATTGTAATAACAATGGGCTATAATTTTAGTCTATTTTAGTCTATTGCTAGGAGTTGCAGTGACAATAAACCGGGTCGTAAATTACCGATTTCGCGGAAGTTACCTATAATGTCAGTGATGAATCGACTGTCAACAGGGTAAACAAGGAAATATTTTTGGGTCGATCATCGCGTGATCACGTTTCCAAAAAACCCTTTTAATTCCTGCATGGAAATTCCAGCAAGTTTTTCACGTGAACACGTATAGTTGCATCGTCAATATTCATGGCATAGGGTCAACGCTCGATAATAACAGATGATTCGTATCTCTTTGGTCGATCGTAAAAGCTACTCAATTTTATACCATGTAGCATATCTCTTCATCAACAGTGGCTACTGGAACCAATACATAACATGTCACCGTTTCTTCAAGCCGGTCGATGCGAGTGAAAAAGTGCTGCACCAGAATCACAGGAAAATGCATAGATACATATCTTTTTTATATTTTGTAAGATGAAGTACATAACAATAAATGAACTGATCCATGAAAATACTCGCATACAAGCATAACATAATTAAAACTCCAATTATTCTATATATCCCTTACAAAAATACTGCAGTTTGTTTCAGAAAATTGCTGTTTTGCGTACTTTTATGAATTAAAAGTGCAGTGTTACGGAAAAAACTGCAGTATTGTTTGTAATATGGCATTTGACCTTGCTAAGTTACTTCGTAATGAATATGCATGCATGAATATTAACAGAACCGCAGTTATGTTATGGATACTCAAATTTACGAGGTCATGTTGAATCCAAAAACTTCATTTTACTAATATTTTATTCCTTTTATTTAAAATCTTATTTGGCTGATATGATGCTGTGAAAGTACTTATTGTTAACAGTAAACTACTTTTAACTGTCATGTAATTGTTAATTTTCAATTCCCACTAGTACGTGGTTCGATTCAACTATAGCCACCACCATCATATTAACTTTATTCATGGTTACCCACAATACATTTGCTGTAAAAAGGTACTACCATATATCATTTCACTGCTGTGGTTATATCACTCCTGATTATCATTCATCCAATCCTGATCATACCTTGGATACTCACCCTGTTCGAGAAGGCGAGAGCAGCGATGCCGTTTTCCGCATCGTTCAGTCCGATAACCACTTGAGTTGTCATCGTTTCCAAGTCCCAAACATGAACCTGAGCCTGAAATAATTCAACAATTATTGCAACTACTACTGCGTTCATTTCTTTCTATTCTATTCAATTTGCAATATAATATGTCACTCGCCAATCCAATGCGTCCCCGTCCTTCCTTCTGTCCCGTGGCGCACAGCTCGTTCGAAGGATGTATAGTCAAACTGTGAGGGAAAAAAAACATTAAACCACATCATTGTGGCAATCTGCATCAATTTAAAAGGTTGCAATCTGTTAATTACAAGTACCATTGAATATCTTCGGAGTGTCCGATGTAGTGTCTCTGCCGGCCCCTGAAACGGTCAAAGACGACAGCAACCGCGGCTACGAAGTAAACTAACTCCCCGGAAGGGAGGACAGCTAGATTTTGTCGACTGTCAAAACCTCTGTAGCCATAACTGAACAGAGAAAGTTGTCAAGGAAATATCTACCACAATATATTTTCGGTTGCCAGCAAGCCAAGATGTGAAGAAAATCAACCGTGATCTGTTCGCGCGCGAATGGCGCTTCGGCATCAACCTCCCAATACTTCGATTTTTACCTGAAAGTAATATTGATCCATGTGCATATATACTGTATATACCTCCCCTGTGATGTGATCAATAATAAATGGTATAGAGACAACCTGCTGGGGCTTGTCATGGAAAAATGTCACATCGCACTGTGAAAAAGTCCTCATAAAAAAATTAATAAATATAAAACCATATTGTTTTCACTTAGATGGTAATGTTGTCGTTGCAGCAACTTAAAGCCTGCAAAGTAATTGCAGCAATGAGAAGACCTGCTGAAGAAATCAGAATATTTTTTGAAGGAAGAAGAGACAAACTGGAGTATTCGGATACAAAAACTCAGTATGTCACTTCCCTAAAAGGGTAAAAAAAAATAAGCAAATGAAATGGTGCATATAAATTGAATTATTTTTGGTAAATAAAATGTAATAAAACATGGGGAAAAAGACTTACAGTTGTTGGAGAGTTTCCCGCGTAAAAATAAATCATGCAGCGTATAAGCGCGTACGGATCCAGAGATTGGTTGTGGCCTCAAGTCACGCAACTTTTATTGACGAGGTACACCAGATACAAATAATTAGTTGGCAAATTATAGCCAAAACCTGTGCAAAACTTACGACATTCCAACAAAAATCTTCTTCAAAATGAACTGTACTTACACTTACTAGCTTAGCTAGAATTAAGTAATGAAATTAGATTGTATAAGACTTCCGCAGGTGCAAGTGCTGCAAAAATCGGATTTTAAAGGATAAATGCAGCAGTGATGATAATTAAGTGCAAAATGGCAAACTACTATAGAATGGTAAGTAAAATATATCATGTATATACTATGTAAATGTTTTCTGCTCAAACGTAACAGTGTACGAGACTTTGGAAAAATGTTTAATGTGACTAATCTGTCTTTCCGAATTTCTTTTCAGCAAATTATTGCGAACAAAAAAACTAACTTGGTATTCATTTCTGATACGTATTAATGACGATTTACTGCAAATTAATTTAGCCTTTGTATCTGCAGGTGTTATGTACCTCAACATATAGACAATATTAACACGCAATTCATTCCGTTTCATTCATTTCGAGATCTAAAAATTAATATATTGTCTATTGACATTTTAAAGTTACATTAAATAATTGTTGCTATATTATATTTAAGAAAACTAAGTCAAAAAATAGTGCGCGTGTTCAACACAGTGCCAACACGTGCGTGTAAATAGTGAAATCACAAGTTCTTTAGTGTCTTCCTGTTAATGTTGTTTTTGTTGTTGATGTTCATTTTGTTGTTGTTGTTGTTGTAGATGTTGTTGTACTTGTGACGCGGTTTAAAATCTGAAGTCAGGCCTTTCGTTCATCTGTTGCATTTCCCTGCGTCGAGAACTTAATCGTTATAACCAACCCTTAATCATTGTGTGTATATAATATATATAAATGTACATTATGGTATATGATTAAAGTATTATCAATTAGGATGGACACGAGGATTTTATAATTGATGTCACCTTTGCCAAGGATACACCCAATTGAGTTGCATGGTCTTGTCGGGAGGAGATTCGTCGCGGATCATCTTATGCTGCAAAGGAGCGTAAAGTTCCCTCCTTTGACCGTTCACTTTCACTCTGACTGGATCTAAAAGTCCATCTGCTTCTCTCATCGGACTGATGCTTTTCGGATGGTTGTTCTTGGCGTTGCTACCGTTGCGGCTCCGGCCACGGTCGCGATCGCGGCCCCTCGGCGCGTTCGTCCTCTCGCTCATCTCTATATTAAACCGTGTTATAATGCCAATACAGGGTTTTAATAGGGTATGGGCATAGTAAGGTACACAATTGAGTATAAGCTGTTGGTTTTGGTTTAAACAGAGGCAGGGGCACTACCTAATTCGCGCGCACGCGCAGACGGTGGGGCACTTCCAGGACGTCCAGGGGCATTGGGCCTCGGTGCACGGACTCTTCTTGGCTGCTCGCTGTTGTTGGCAGCACCACCTCTGGCAGGTTTGGCCACGTTGTTGTACAAGTAGAAATCATCATCTGTCGGTCTAGGTTTCGAGTTGGCATTACTCAGGTAAAAAGTGTCCACGTCCCTGTAGTCATTACGAAGCTGCGAAAAACTCTGAACCTAGAAATAAAGGAAAACAGGATTAAAAATTCAGGATTACAATAGCTTATCAAGAGTGGCACTATGTATTTATAAATCAATAAAATTAGCATTTAGTAGTTATTCTTCATAAGTACAGTGGATTTTCTAATAACCATCTTCCTTACAGCTAGTCAATTTTCCTTTTTTAGTAAGAGATGATCATAGACATATATACTGTATATATGTATGTTTATGAGATGACAACCACAGGTTGCAGCCTTTTTTAAAATTGTGTTAATTACATGTGGGCTATAACCATGTATGCATTTGGTGGACTAAAATTACTAATAATCATTGGGTATCATAAGCAAAACATGAATTCATGTGATATATATCGGTTGACAATTCTCATTACATTCTGTAGTAATTTTTTACAGTATTTTCTTAATGACCTGTATAGTTACAGACAATTTTCACTTCCTTAAAAATTTAACAGTCAATAAAAATGTCATCCACTGTACATATTTTCTCATGGGCTGTATATCTCTTGCTCAAAATGACATGTTCTGGATTCAGTAATTTTTTTGCAAACTTTTAGGAATAAGGTTTCAATCAACCAGTCCCCGATATGTCATTAATTGTTACAAATGACGGGAACAACCGATATTGGGACCTGAGCTTGTTATTGTCCACCTATATTGTACTTTCGCTGTTTAGAAAATGGCGTCCAGCAATCAAAGTCAGATTTATGTGAATTCTTTTGTAAGCTAGTGGGCCCCCTGTACACACCAACTCATTCATCAGACCCATCCTTGGCAATCACGATGCCAATTCCACGAAGTAAATGCCGATAAAGCACTCTGCAAGATTTATTCTAGCGCTTTTTCACGCGCAAAATGCGAACAAAAGTCACGCGAAAAGCGTCAAAATGGCCGCCATGTAACGAGTTATCGAACTCTTTCCCAGTGGGTCTGGTTTGTACAACAGTTACCAAGGACAACAGACCAAAAAATGCAATTATGACCCTTCATTAGCACCGCACGCTGCGACAAGGATCGATTTCCGCGCCACCATGACAATTTCAAAATTTAAACGCCGCCATGTTGGTTTCGAACGTTGCTCCGCAATCTGCGGTTTTGGCGCGAATATCGAACCAAATATCGGATTTATGAGCCGCGATTGGAAGGGGAGGGATAAAAATGAGAACGATTGCAAGTAGATGATAGTAAATACGGTCAGAAAGGCAGGCTTTATGAGGTTACGTAATTATAGGAGAGGTTGCGTGACGGGCGCCATACATATATTACGAGTCCGCAAGCAGAAGCGCCGCGCGAAATTCTCGTGACGCACCGCAACAAAGCCGATTTATACAATAACACACTTGCAGGTATTTGTCACGAGGCCATTGCGATGTATGGTGGGAGTGGCGAGCGATTTCGTTTGGACACTTTCCAACAAAAACGCCATTTTCACGCTCCACATACGATAAGCTCCCAGATTTTCCACCCAATTTTGTTCCAGGGACAACCTACATATTGCGCAATTCATTATAATATGCAACAACTTTTCATATGCTTTTTGCTGCATAAAAAAAACAAATAATAAAACAGTTCATACCCCAGAATATATGATAAAAACTGTCAAAGTATGGTTATAAGCATACAATTAACAGTGAAAGACATATTGCAGTTGTCCCAATGCATTGATGAACTGTGTTTGTTCATCGTTAAGCATGAAAAAGACCTTTTAAAATTTAACTGACTGGTGTAATGGCGGTCAAAGAAAACAGTGGTATTGTCACAGGATATAATAAAGGATATACCGTAAATGCTCGATTAGAGCCCCGGGGCTGTAATTATTTTAATGACCTTGCAACCAGAGCAATATTCGAATACAGGGCTTTAATCGAGACAGGGCTGTATTTGCTGTGTGGAGCACCGTAAAACGCCCATCGCGCCTTAACTAAGCGTTTAATCGACTAA
>JAQIWR010000017.1:0-44819 GCA_034695945.1 Glomeris hexasticha
CCGTGGGCTTTCTGGCACGCGTTGACTTCCTTGTCCCCGGGACGCGGTCGTCTGTCCGTGCATCTGCCATCTCTAGAGATGGGTCGCAAAGTGTCGATATTTGATGAAGATGCTGCGATGGCTTCTTGCATCTATGGACAGGTGCTGGTCCCCGCATCAATCTCGATCGCCGACTTGCGATTCGAGAGACGCGGTTTGCGCGCTGTCTCGGGGCTAATTCCTGAACGTCCAACGTTGGAATCCCGGACGGGCCCCCATATGTAACGGATTTTTCCACGTCCGTTACTTGTTGGTTCCTCGTCCGTAAGCGTACGCGAATAAAGTAGACATCTAGGGGTGATCTCATACGTTTATTTGGGCGAGCGTGTGTCGGCGTCAGCCGGCTCGGTTTACATCGTGCAGCGACTGACACGACGTTAACACGTAACGTACTCATGACCGCTTGTCATGAGCTAGGGCATCGACATTACGTATTCGGCCCCTTGACTGCGTTACACAAGTTTATATACATGCGCCAAGGGGGTTGGGCACATGGGGCCGTTGGCCTATCACAAGTGACACCGTGTCGCTGGCCAACTGTCAACATGGTGACGAACATAACACACATGGCCCCATGCCACCCACGCACGGGCACCCAACACATCGGAATGTGGGTGCGGGGGACCGGAAGAAGTAACTCTTGACGACTTAAAGACTAAAGGATAAGTTTCGTCCGGGACAGGTGTATTGCACTGAAGCTGTTATTTTTGGTCCAGACCCATTTTGAAAGGTGGCCCAAATAGAAAGGGTAAACTCCATGGTAAATGCCTACTTCAAATGTATTTCGGAACACCATGAGCAGGTGGTCCACTTAAGGGGGGTGGTCCCACTTAGACAGGTTTTACTGTACCCGCCTTGAGCCGAGTATTTTTTACAGTTGGCTGGGGAGAGTGTGATGAGAGGACGCTGTTTCAAATTGCTGAAGCAGCGTCCCGACTATTGACGCGGCACTTTCAAAGAATGGTTGATAGCGGAATACATATTTCCAGCTTATGGCCAACCCATTTATTTTGACTGTTACATGAACCAAGACTATACATTATAATTAATGTTGCTCTTGTTTTTCACATCTGCGTTTGTTGTTCGTGTCATAAACATTCCCATATATATGCAGTATTTGTGCAGGAAACGGTACTGCACTGCAAGTAACTTAACGGAAATCAAGCTGGTGACCTGCGTTTGAGTATTCTATTCCAGGCAGCGTTTATGACTCAGGTGGTGGTGACCAGTGCTACCTGGTGCTCAGCAGGTCAGCGACCATTTGCAGCGCTTCAATCTGGTAACCTAAAACCTATCCAATTTTATTTGTTCTATCAAAAACATGGCTGCTGGATTGTTGTGCATGCGTTGTAGCACATCAAACATTTTACACACGTCCCATTGTTCTGTGGGACTACACACCCTCGACTATATTCAAAGCTATGCTTGGCAGCCAAGAGCGAGCTAAATTAAACTCGCTGAGTAGGTTAAGTGATGAAGACAAAACAATCCCCAATCACATTCTAGAACTGCCACCCAGCTGGAGGAAGTTAGGAACTTGCCAAATAGGTTCTATATAAGCAGAATGGAGGGAGTGTATTTATTGAAAAAAGTAAAGCCTATACTATTAATTGTACTCTGCATTCCTGCTTGGAGGCTAGTGTGGAAGCTATGCTGTCATCTGCTATCTATATATGCAAGATTCCACTATGGAGGCTGTAATGAGGCAAATTATGCAACTTGATTGACTGGTATAACAAGTTGTTATCTACATAAAAGAATGTCATATTCCGACAGTTATTCAGCCAATGGCAGGGCAATTAAATCATTCAATTATTTATTATGACTATATACGGGATTCAGTGCATTTTAAAAGGGAGTGTCTGAAAAGGAGGCTGACAGCATAGTTTTAAACTATTAGAGGGAGAAATTGAAGTGTGGGATTGACGCATGGACAGGGCTTTCAAAATGACACCTTTTGGTAGTTGCAGGTAATTTGAAAACCTGGAGGTTCTAGTGTTAACGAGCGCTGTAGCGTAATCATAATGGCAAGTATCCCAACACAAATAATTGATCATGTAATTTGCTGTCTTTCTGCTTCAGCAAAATAACAATGAGTAAATGTCATCATGCCATACATTAACGCACTGCAAACATTGTATCCCAGTGCTATTAATTATAGCCAACACAAACATTTTATTACGATTTTATGGCATTGTAAAATGATAAATGCCAGTGACCATGTGCTGCGCTTTATCCCATATGTTCATCTTTCCTGCGTAATTTTCAGAACAGCTGCGCATAACAATTTACAACCCAAATCGACAGCTAATTGACAGCTGGAGGCCCTAAGCGTTCGGAAGGTGATAATTCGAATACAGATCGAGAAGTGAATTATGAAGGAGATGAGTTTGTAATGTAAAGAAACTTTAATTTGCGATAGTTGCATTGGTTTATTACATGATTGTAGTGTTGTTGCTAGGCCTATCTGCACAGCATCCTGCAGTAGCATGCTAACACAGATTCATACTTAATCCATTGCATTCCGCTGTTTTTACATACAGATTGCACTTTTTGAACCGCATTAAATTTCATGCATTTATACAGGATGTCTCACCTAAGGGGTCACCCAAATTTCTTGGAAACTACCTGTATATTAGGAATTTGGAAACTATAAATTGGTAACAACATAGTAATTGGGTTTCAAATTACCTTTAGTATATTACCGGTGACCTTGAAGAATTATGTAAAGGTTAAGTTATTTAATTTTGGGACGGTGCATTTACAGTGTTATCCTCAATTTGAAGTTGACGACAAGGGCGATGTTTGTCTAGAATGTTATATATACTAGTAGCTTTTGGGAGTATTGAGCGTTTCTGTAAATTTATGATGGTTTTTTTTGCTCGATGTTTTGCGCCATTTTCTTCTGGAATTTTTGCATTATCTGCTGCTGTCTTGAGCACTTCGTCTCTGATGTTTCAGCCTAATCTTTGTTTAGTTTGGTGATTGAGAATTTTGCCGTGTCCGTTTTACATATTTTTAATACATAGTTGCATGTATACTCGGTATAAAAATAGTCCAACAATAACTGTCTTGCCTTATTGAGCTTATAATACTTTCATAGTTAAAAACTCACGTACTTTTAAGAACATTTACTACTTCTATGCCCTTGTAATCTTGTATTCATTGGGCCTCTTGACACTTTTAGACCATTTAAAAGCACCATTTAGACCATTTAGACCATTTAAAAGCACCATTTAGACCATTTAGACCATTTAAAAGCACCACGAGGACCGGAGGCCTTGAACTGAGATTCTTGCATATTCTTATAGGAAATCTTCCTATACTACTTGTCATTTACAGGGATAACTTATAAAGTAATTAATTAGGTTCCGTACGTTAGCACACTACAGTGCAGAATACTGTTCAACTATGGCTCACTTACAAGGCCAAACAATATTGCAAGCAACCATTATGGAGCAATGTGGAAAAATTAGAAGCATGAGCGCTTCTAAAGAGATTGTCTGGGGCTGCTGGTCACAGACTGGAAGTCATCAACATCTTCTTCATTATTGTCATCGTCGAGTGATTGGACAGCAACATCTTGCGGCTCTTTATCGGGGCTGACATTGAGGTGGAAGTTTCCATGAGTATTTCCTGGTGGCCTGTAGTAAGCTACCACCATGTACTTTCCATCCCTTGCACGGGCCTTGCCAATCCCAAAATGTGTCGTACTCTTCCAGACCATCTGAGTGAATGAACCTGTATGCACAATCATATGTTCTAGCCATGGCCTCTGTTTATGGCAATGGACGGGCTGATGGTGGCAATTTAGTTAGTTCGATCAAACTCCAAATATACTGTTTCATGTAAACTACATAATGTATGTGACTTATTTACTGGCATTGACATGAAGAACTTCATCTTCCAGGTTATCGTTGTAGCGATCATGGTCCCTGTACCAGTACTGCACCACTTCCTCGCCTACAATGTACAAGATGGGGTAAGTTGTTACATCTTATAATAGAAATCTGGTCTACCTGTTGTTACCGGTGACGTCCTCTTCGTCTCCGTACAAGAATGGACATCGGCAGTAGATGTTCTCTCCAATACCGGGGGCATTTCGGTACACGTAGTTGTTGGTGTGTGCTAACAAGTTGGCCCACATCTGCGCCATGTGACACAGGTCCTCGTCCAGGCTAAGGGCCGGTGCTCCATGCCTGGCTCTGTGTTTGTTGTGAAGCCGCAGGGTGTCCATTACGAAATCGCTCTCTTCATAGAATTCCCTGTTGTCACCATCCCTGAAGTCCACTGTCAGGGGACGGCTGGTAAAAATCTGCAATCGAACCAATTCGCCCCTATTTTATAAGGCACGTGCCAATGAACTCGGCCATGCACAACCCTTGGGTGGGGCAGATTCTTGCATGGGCCACGGTTGTGAATGCCAGACCATTGAAATATAGATGTGGAAACGTAATTTCTACCACGCCACAGGAACGACTACATATACAGACACTCGCTCATTAATTCCGCACTGAACCAATCCATCTTTGTCAGATTTTTTCCATCATATATAGACCATGCATTATGACATTTTGTTCTATCGTGCTATTAAGCTTGGCAGAGCAAATGTACGATTAGCAAAGTCAGAGAGGATACACTGTACGTATTTAGTTTCGTGCAATTAGTGCTTCTATAGTTTTATTGTTATACCCCACCAAGGACACAATATACTGACCCCATATTCGGATCTTTATTTATGGTCACATATGGCATTCAAAAATTTCTGATGCAAAGTCTTGATAAGCATTGATGTAGCCTATGTATGTTTAGGGCAAAGACACTAGTTCTATTTAAGGTTTTTGCATTCTTTAAAGATTTATTCAGGACGCCATAACGGAAAAATATGTAATGCAGAAGGGCATGAAGCAGACGATGCTTTCCTGATTTATCATAATGACTGCTGTGTTTTCGATCCGTTCAGTTTTGCCTAGACACAATCGATCGGAGCATATAGGGTACCTAACATATACCAGTTCGCAGCCATCTTATCCCTTCGTTGGAATGGTTGGAAGTTTTTCATTTAGCTTGAAGTTGTATTGAAAAATCATTTAGGGGCAAAAAAGTAAAATGCAATAAATAAGCAATTATATTCCATAGGAAATACAGGAAATGATTAAAACCAAAAAGTCAACTAGGTAATAAAATCCATGCAAGGGTATATAAAATATGAAGGAAGGAAGTATGCCAATATGCAATTTAATTGTGCAATGCAGGAAAGAAGGTTTTTATCCGACATGTATAGCTGGAAAGCTAACATTTGCATATTATAAAATGGTTGCCGAAATGAGACATGAGGGTTTCCTCTTTTGATGCAACTTTTGATATCGAAATTACGCAATTTTGAGAAAAACAATGCAAACTAACTAGATTTCTGTTATGTCTGTTAATAAAGGTATTATTACATGTTATAAGGAAGGACAAATTTTCTTCATTGTTAATGTAAGTAAACCAGTCTGCATGTATAGATGGCGCTGCAGATAACGTTTAATTAACAATTCGTATTTTACACCTTTGACCCTTAAGAGTGAAACATCATTTATAATTGCTATTTCATACTTGCAACTCGTTTGAACAAAGCTACACTTCAAAATTGTTTGAAATTTACTACTGAAATATTCGCTGCCACAACTTCAATTAAGTTTTGTGGTACCCTACCATGATTTAACCAAGTCTGTTATTATTGAGATGATCTTCAGGTCCTTCAATATAAGAATGTTGATTTGATGTGCTGAACGGCACGAATAAAGTTGGTCCCATACATACTAATATACCGTTGTTATCGATTGTAAGGACTAAAAGTATGGAATAAAGGAAAGTGTTGCAAGGGCATTTTACTTTTTTTGACCGATCAATAAACGGAATTTGAAAGAGTACCTTTGCTGCTAGGAGCACTCGCCGCGGTGAGTGTTCGGGGTGGATGCGGGCAGTGGATGCAGCCAAAGTGTTGTCTTTTTTCGGGAAACCGGAAGTTGCTACCGACTGCATGCACCCCATGCACCTCACCATGTTGACCACCAGTCAAGATATTCCTCCACCTGCCTCGACGGAATCGAAAGTGGCGTTTTGTGACGTCATTGCGGCAGATTCTGGCGCATGCGGTGAAGTTCGCGCAGCCGCCAGGGGTCGCTTTCTCAGCATGCGCATATACAGTACAGTATACAGTATATTGCTGCTGCTGCACAAACCGATAAGAATAATTAGCGGGAATTATAGCTGGTGTGATCGCGTCAAAAATCTAGCTCCAGTTGCCTTCTCAATTATTAATTGGCCTGTCACGATTGTTCCGCAGTTCGGAACCGTGCCAAAAACCACGCCCCATTGCATCACAACAAATTTTATGGTCCCAGTCTGTGCTCGTGTATTCTGTAGGGACTATGCCTGCACTAGCACTCCTCTGAACTGAATGTATACTAGCAAGAGTGGATACTAGTAGGCCCCATAATACATTAAATGGTAGACTCCCTCGCTTTTCCAAACAAAGTGTCAATAAATTCATATATAAAATGTTACGTTCAGTTAGTTTATTTACTACTTTTCGTAATTTCATTTTAAAGCATTGTTTTCAAAGCATTACGTTAGGATTATGTGACAGATTATAATTCTAATAAACAAAAGTTCGCTCAGTAAAATATTGTATTCATTCAAATTACAACGTGTAATACGTATTACCATGTAATAACATATTACATACAATAAACTATTTATTCTGAATTGTCTGGTTAACAACAGTTATCTCTTCAGCAATTCGCTTTATTCTGTAACTGTGATATGGGCATCTGTAAAACCAAGGGTAATACACGTAATAATAAGATTTCGTTAACGAACAGATATAATCCAACCGGAAGATGGCAATTTGAAGAACATACTATCTTATTCAACCTTGTGGATAACATTACGCAGATTGCTTGAAGAGGATTTTGTTTGATAGCTGTTGATGGACTGCTATACAAGTTCGTTGCAAACAACCAAAACATAGTTTGAATATTTTCCTAAAAAATGGTATCCAAGGGTGCGTAATTAGAGTACTGAAATCGACACCGACACCATCACAAACAGGGTGTTCTTTGTACCATCTTGAAGGACAAGTTAAACCCGAACTGTACCCACAACCCCTCTAAAAGACGGAATGGAAACAACCACAGGGGTCATCCGGTCCGTTCAGACATCTTGTCGTCGTGGTGCAGTTGAAGTCTATGATGAGCATCGCAGGAGTGCTGTTGTTGATGGTGGTGACTTTGGTGCTGGGTGGAGATGTACCTACGGATTTCATCTTGCAGGGTCATGAGGACCACAATGTATTGTTTGTGCCAATCCCTGCTGCTGAGGAGGACGATGATGAGCTCCCAAGCGTACAAGATGCACCTGAGGGTGCAGCATCCCTGGTTTTTGTCTTTGACACAACAGGGTCCATGTATGATGACCTGGTTCAGGTGACCGAAGGAGCTGCTAAGATCTTGGAAACTGTTCTTGAGAGAAGGGAAAAGTTACTACACAATTATGTTCTGATACCATTCCATGACCCAGGTAATTAAACCATTTCCAAAGTCTGAAACAATATAATCATCATCTATGATTAACAATGGTGATAATTAAATTTCCCTCCATTGAAAAGTAGAAAAGCAACTTATGCACACTTTCAAAATCAAATTAAAGAAATTGAAGTCACGTTGAGAAACCAACAAATGGAATTGATAAGCAAAGCTATATTGAAGGAAACTAAAATAATAATTTCCGAATGTAAATGAAGTTGTGAAGCATCACTTCAAATGAAACTGAATTTAATGCTTAAATTGGGAAACGAACAAACAAACATTATAAATCAAATTATATACGTCAGCATGCCAGCAGTTATGGTAAATAGTGTACTAAAATAAGAAAAACTACAAGTTTAGGAAACCTAATTTTGAAGAAATTAAGGAACATGACCATGGAGATTGATTCCAATTGAAAGTAAATATATAATCTTATTGTTTTCAACAACTAATTTGAAAATTATCTCGAATTGTAGTACTAATATAAGAAAATTGTTAACTAAAGAACTTGGTAACTAAGGGAAATTTCGTTTTAAATATATCTATTTGTGTGTGCAGTGTTCTTTGCTAGAAAACTTTGGCAAAGACAATGTTGTTGATGTACAAGAACCACTTAACTCGTCGCTTGCTATATTAGGTAACTCAATCGCCAAGTTCTTTGTCCGACTGATCCAAGTAGGATAATGACCCTCGGTCAAGTGACTTGCAAGCGCACTTTGCTCTAAAATTCGTTTTTTCATGTTAATAGGTCTTTCTCAATACATAGATTTCATGTATTTTCACCACTTTCTTCCCCAGTCGTTGGGCCAGTAACGGTCACCACTGACCATCTGGTGTTCCAGCAACATCTTAAAGAGTTGTACGTCCAAGGGGGAGGTGACTGTCCTGAAAGCAGTGTGAAAGCTGTTAAAATGGCCCTTGAAGTCTCTTTACCCTACTCCTTCATATATGTGTTCACTGATGCCAGTGCAGCTGACTTTGCATTGGGAACTGATGTCCTCAAGTTGATACAGAGGAAACAAAGTCAGGTAATGATCCGAACTTAGCTCAGGAACAACTAAGTTAGTTGGGTTTGCAAAGGCATCAACGAGATTCTTGTGTATAAATCTTCAGGTTGTGTTCGTGATGACTGGGGATTGCGGCAACTCTTCACATCCGGGTTACCAGATTTACGAACAGATTGCTTCCACCAGTTCAGGTCAAGTATTCCACCTCAACAAGACTGATGTGGATGAGGTACGTGGTCTTAATTATTTCCATGTGTAGCTATCACTTGTCCCTGCAGTGTAGGAATGCCCCTTTTACACTATTGGCTAAGCACTGACCAGTAAAGCAATGACCTCAGGGGCATTCTTAGGCTGGGATAAGCAAAATGTACATGATGCAAGCAAGGTGTTCTATTAGTAGTTTCCCTCATTTCAAGGTTCTAAACTTTGTCCGCGTATCGCTGCAAGCAAGGAAAGTAAACCTGCTGGCCATTGACCACGTTGGTGCTCAAGAACTAACTGTACCTCTTGTTGTTGACCACAACTTGAAAGAGTTCACAGTTTCATTATCCGGAGATAATCCATCTGTTCGTCTAGTCGATCCAAAAGGTGGCACTATATTGAATGTTGCGCGAAAGTAGTTCGCGCAGAAAACCTCACAACTTTATCATTTAGGTCAGCCCTTGAAAGACATTGAAGGCCTTCTGGACATTGATAATGTCCGTGTGGTGAACGTGAAAGATCCTTTGCCAGGAACCTGGACAGTTAAATTGAAAAGCGATTCTCCATTCACGGTACGGGCGACTGGTCTTAGTCCGGTCGACTTTATTCATGGATTTTCTCGCCAACCTACTCCTAACCTTCTGGAAACTTCTTATCGACCCCTGAAGGGTAAGGTGTGAATGATAACAAACACTCTCAAATCCATTTACTTATTCCAAACTTCTTCACAAAAAAGGAACTCCGACATTTTTGCTCGTCAATGGAACCAACCTAACCGAACCGGCCCAGTTTGATTCAGTGGAGTTGGTTGGTTTAACCGGTGATACCGTGCAACAGTTTACTTTGTCCAAGGTGCCTGACCAGCCTTCTCTTTTCAACGCCACCCCTTTCGTACCCCCCGATGATTACTTCTACCTGAAAGTGCATGGCTTTGATGAAACTGGTCAACCCATTGAACGCATTTCAACTACAGCCATTAGTGCTGAATTACCAAGTAATTATACTGGAGAATAATAATTAAATACGAAATATAATTCGGTTAAACGTGTTGATTTTGTACTAACAGGTATCCCAGAGGTGACAGTGAAAGCTAAAATTGACGGTGTTTACGGGAAAGCTGCAACTTTGACATGCCATGTACACAGTTTAGTTCCTTTTGGTGTTCAATGGCATCGGAAGATGGGTGACCTGGAGACGGAAGTATCTCCACCTTTCGAATATCCGTAAGTATTGTGCATATTTCAGTCAAATAGTTTACCATTTATGTGTCTCACAAAAGTGTTTTGCCATTGGCTCTATGTAGACAAACCAATGAAGTAATTTTACGGTTTAAGACATTGACTGCAGAAGATGAAGGTGTTTACCTTTGCACGGCTAACAACGTTGCTGGAAGTTCCACTGGACAAACTTTTCTGGAAGTAAAAGGTTATTTAGAGTATTATCCACTTACCAGAGATTTCTTATCATTATTTGAACAAGTCACATGACAAGCGACTTCAATAAGATTCTAAGGTTTATCACATGGTTAATTTACAGAACCAGCACCGACTATAGATGAGTTAGAAAACCCTGTTGCCGTGCCAGGAAGTGATCTGCAAGTGACTTGTGTTGCCAGAAGTACTGGTCAATTCAATGTGACATGGAGCAGGTACAGATGTTTGTTGCATCAGTAGTATAACCAGACTGAATTGGTGAAAGGAAACAGAATATGAAGGACTCTGTATATGATTTCAATGTAACTCAAGGTTCGACTCTGCGTCACAACGGCGACGTTTTTCAATGGCCCTGCTCAGATCGGATATTAGGTTCAAGGATTGGAGAAATGGAACACTTTCTGTTCGGAATGTTCAAAAGAAAGATGAAGGACAGTATCGCTGCACGGCGAAAAACGAAGGAGGACATTCAAATAAAAAGATCTTCATAACTGTTCAAGGTAATGGCATAATTTGATTGCATCACATTATTATGTCGCTTTCCTAACGTTAAAATGTATTTTTTTTTAAATTGCAGATGCCCCTAATATTACAATTGATCCAGTGGAAGCCAATTTTGTTGAAGATGGAAATCTCACCATCCGTTGTAAAGCTTCAGGGTTTCCTGAGCCAACAATTGGATGGTACTTTGAAGAAATCCCACTTTATGTTAGTACATAAATCCAAATATCGTTTTCATGTGAAATTTGTGGAATACAATTGTTTGGGAATATAATAGAATGCAAGCAACACATATTTTGTCAATGGAACAATGCATCTGTACGAAATGCAACGAGATCAAGAAGGCTTTTATCATTGTTTGGCAGTTAATCAGGCAGGAAGTTCCAATGGCAGCATCTTCATCAAATACAATGGTAACATCAGCAAAACCAGTTTTCCCACCAGTAGGCGAAAAGTTGATGTGTCAACATTGATAGCATTTAATCGTGTTGAATACTGTTTCAGAGGCTCCTAATGTTGTTCATGCGACCCAGAAACTGCTAGTAAAAATTGGAGAAAAAGCAGAGTTGAAATGTGTATCTGAAGGCATCCCCAAACCGTCCATCAAATGGTTCCGGGGGAACACTGAGGTTTTATTAGACTCCTTCCTATCATTATCAGAAGAGGGCTCCCTGACCATCTTGGGAACCCAGGAAGTGGACGCTGGTGATTACACCTGTGTTGCCATAAACCTGGCAGGCACAGCGCAAGCAGTTCTCACCCTTGATGTCGGATGTAACACCAAATACAACTTCATTACACATTTATTCCAAAAACTCCTTCGACTGACATTTATATCTTTGTATAATTAACACAGCACCACCTACTATCATTCAGCCACCTACCGATACAAATGTGGACATTGAAAGTGATGACACTCTTATGTGTGTGGCACTGGGAATACCTGAACCCACAGTATCATGGAGAATGAAGGATGGACGGGCTTTGAATAAGCACAGATTTTCCCAGGACCGACAAGGGTCCCTAACAATCTCAGGTTTTGAAATCGTGCTATGTGATCCATTGAAACAGTTGCATGGGTGTTAAAGTTTTGACTGTTTTGAGTGCAGGAATACAGAAGGAAGATGAGGGAGTGTTCATCTGCACAGCTGAGAATAAGTTTGGAACGCTGGAAGCTGAAGCATTAGTTAAGGTTACAGGAATAGGTACAGTAGTACTTCCGAGTACCTTATTTATCACTAAATGGACTAAAATGAGCTGCCACTTCCTGCAAATCATTCCAATAACTATTTTATTTATCAACTACATCACATATACATTATTGGCATTTCAGAGCCACCAAAATTGCTACCACAACCAAGTGTTGTTGAAACAAAGCAAGGCACAAGTATCACTCTAGGATGCAAAGTGCAAAGTGGCCGGCCTTGGCCCTCCACTTTCTGGTATCGTGATGGCAGACAGATAGTCGATGAAGATGGTGTGTGGGAAGATGAGGACGGATCGTTGGTTTTTGATGCCGCGCAAGAACGTGATGAGGGCTCTTATATCTGTATGGCTGTGAATGTTGGTGGCAATGACACGCAACTTATAACTCTGATGGTCCATGGTAATTAATTTAATGTGCAACTGTTTATGCAACATTTCTTCCACATGTATGTCTTTTGTGTTATGTGTAGTCGCTCCGGAAATATCCAGTGGTAGCGCCGTTGAAGCAGTCACAGCCCTCCAGGGCTCTAGGGTGGTCTTGCCATGTCCCACATCAGGGGATCCAAAGCCTAAAGTTTATTGGATCAAGGATGGAAAGCAACTTTTAGATTCCCAAATACTTCCTGATGATAGTCTTGAATTGAATTCCATCACAGAAAACGAATCTGGCATTTATAAATGTGAAGCTTCCAACATTGCAGGAAACACAACTAAGACCTTCATGCTTGGAGTTAATGGTAAGAATAATTGAAGTCTACATAAGGAGTGTCATTGTTTTGTGCAATACCTATACAAATCATTGCAGTTGTCCCAAAGATCTCAAAAGATGTTGCCAATGTGAGGGTTCGCCAAGGTGATGTTGCTTTGCTTCCCTGCAAGAACCATGCAGTCCCTGCTGCGCAAGTGACATGGAGTCGTGGTAACAATGAAATGGTTGGAGCTGGTACTCCTAGGTTTACTCTGCTCAGCAATGGAGGTCTCAAGTTTCATGCTCTCGAGGAGGACACTGGCACATTTCAGTGTATGGCTACCAATGCAGTGGGCTCCGACAATCATGTATTGGATGTAATAGTCCTGGGTAAATTTGATAAATGTGAACACCCTCAAAACGCAGTTGGTAATCGAGGAAAACATTTCCTAGTTCCTCCAACAGTGATACCATTAACTGATGAAGTTGTTGCGTTGATATCGAAGCAAGAGGCTTTTATGATGTGCATTGCCAAAGGTGTCCCAAAACCAAGACTCAACTGGTTCCAAGATGAGCAAAGAGTTGAAGAATCTGAGAACGTGGTCATTGATGAATTTGGAGGTCTGAGAATTTCTGAAGTCCATCCGGGGCATTCTGGGACGTACCGATGTGTTGCTGAGAATGATGTAGGACATGCTGAACACAAGTTCCTCCTCACAGTTCATGGTTTAGTATTTAACTACTTAAAATGAACTTAAGCAATTAAGATTAATTGTTATGGACACAGATTTTTCATAACTGCAGATCCAGCTAGGATCTTGAATACAACACCAAGTGATGTAACAGTCCTTGAAGGTGAACAAGTGACGCTCCCTTGTGAAGTGTCGGGGGATCCAACTCCCATTATTAAATGGACTAAAGATGGTGTTGAAGTCAACAGTCATATGCCAACTACTACTCGGTTTGATGCAGGAGTGTACACTTGCACAGCGTCAAATATTGCTGGAAGTGATTCCTTTTCTGTACAGCTTCACATACATGGTAAACATCCTAGAGCACTTTAGTAAACTCATGTTTTATGTCTCCTTCAAATAGTTTTAGTGCAGGCACTTTGCCTCCTGTAAAATACGTCTTTTGAAATTTAGCTCCACCCACGATACTCAAAGATTTGTTGCATCCTGATTTGGATGTTGTTGAGGGGAAAGGATTGGTCATTGAATGTCCAGTCGATGCTGTGCCGCCACCAGAAATCACTTGGCTAAAGGTAACCTAAGCCTGTTATTAAATTCTTTAATGTGGATCAATTGAGATTTTTTTATCAGGATGGCATCATTCTGGAGGCATTGTCTTCAAATATGAAAATAACAGATAATGGACGGAGGCTTGAAGTTAGTCATGTGGATAGCACGGATGCTGGGTATTACACCTGTTCTGCAGAAAATGCCGCTGGTGAAACTCGTACTGAATTCCAAGTTGAAATTCTAAGTAAGATTTCTAGTTGTCAGCTGCAACTTGATTTGAAGTACGTGCTTTAAATATCATATTTTCATAGTTCCCCCAAAGTTTACCAGAGATTCTTACGATCCAAAGCCAACTGTGATCGAAGAAGGTCCTCTGACTCTTGAATGTCCAGTCGTTGGGAATCCTACACCTACTGTGAGCTGGAGAAGAGATGACAAACCCATGACCACAAGTTTGTCTTCTGTGTCAACCATTTGGAAAGTTAACGGACATCAGCTTTATTTGGATCGTGCCAGAGTTTTTCATTCAGGAGTTTATAAGTGTGTGGCATCTAGTATTGTGGGACAAGTTCACAGGGAGTTCCAGGTTGAAGTTCATGGTATGTCTAATAAGCAGACCTTCCAGTTAGATAAGATACTTACAGTTGTCCCCGTGTAGTTGTTCCACGCATTGAAGGACATGAGGCGGAAGTCATCGAGGCTCTTCTTGGAGACCAAGTGGAATTGCAGTGTCCGGTCTCTGGAATTCCTCGACCGGTGATCTCATGGCTGGTTCGCGGGAGATATGTGACCTCAGAAGATGCAGAATTTGAAATTAACAATGATGGCCGCATCCTTCGAATTCTAAGAACAGATATGAACAGTGGTGATGTTTATCAATGTGTGGCTGCCAATGTTGCTGGAGAAGCATCCAAGACCATTGAGCTGAACATTCTTGGTGAGCTCATTACTAGTAATGCTGAAAAATTCTTCAGAAGTAAATTATACATTGTTGGTGACCCTTTCAGTGCCACCATCAATCAAGGATGGGAACTTAGTAGAAGTTGTGAAAGTGGTTGCTGGTCAGGATCTGATGCTTAGCTGTCAGGCAACAGGAATTCCAGCACCAAGTATTTTGTGGTCTCGCAATGGAGTAACAATGCATGAAGGACAAGATGGGCGCCTTATACTCAAAGATGTTAAACCAATGTCATCAGGGAGTTTCAAATGTTTAGCCAAAAGCAAGGCTGGTATTGCTGAAAAGGACTATGAGGTGCAAGTTATAGGTAAGATAAGCGTGTGCTCTCTAACAAGTCAAACATATTGATCGGTGACAAAATTTGTTGCGTAGTTCCACCTGCAATGACCAGCGTTAAAGATCTTTCTCGACTCGAGGTTCTTCTTGGCATCCCTCTGACACTCGAATGTCCAGTCAATGGATACCCCTTCCCGACAATAACGTGGTACAAAGATGGTCAACCCCTGGGAACTATTGGAGATGTGAACTTGGTATTTTCTGGTGACCGAAGAGAGCTCAAACTGGTTAAGGCAAGAGAGATGGACATTGGTCAGTACCAGTGTATAGCAGTCAACGAGGCTGGAGAGACCAGTTTGCATCACTTTGTGGATGTTCATAGTAAGTTGGTGTAAGTGCATATGATCTCTCAGCTCTTATATGATTGTTCAATCGATTGCTTCAGTTCCTCCTGAGATGGAGTTGCCACATGATGTTGGAATATCGGTTACTGAAGTAAAAGAAGGAGAAGCTGTAAAGCTGGAGTGCCCAGTCAAAGGCAACCCAGAACCTAGGGTTACTTGGCTTAGAGATGGAAGACACCAGGATGCAGGTGTTGACTTTGGAGGACAGTTGTTGGTCTTCAGTGATGTTTCTCAGTCAGATGCTGGAAGGTACACATGCATCGCTACCAACATTGCGGGAAGTGCACAACGAGAGTTTGACCTTGATGTTCATGGTATTCTCCAATCCACAAGATGAAATCTTGAAATGCTATCACATTGCAGCATGTAGTTACTCATTTAATCAAACGAAACATTACCCAAAACTAATCAAATTTATCCATTGATAGCACAGATCATCAATAGCCACTTTGTGGTTGCATTTGAAGATGACCTCATCTTGCAGATCCCTATCATGATCTATTAATATACATATGTTCTAATATAATGTTGCGCACTGTCATATACAGTTCCTCCAAGGGCAGAAAACAACGTAAATGTGTCTGAAAGAACTACTTTGGCAACACTCAGCCGTCCAATCACCCTTGAGTGTATGGTGAATGGACATCCACAACCTCAAGTGGTTTGGCTCAAGGATAACCAGACCTTGCAGACAGTTGATGACTCTAACGTAGTTGTTTCCATGGATGGGCGGAAGTTGAAGCTGCTTCGAGCAAGGGTATCTGACACGGGCACCTTCACTTGTGTAGCTTCCAATGACGCTGGAGAGACCCGTATTAATTTCCCAGTTGATGTTCAAGGTACTGACTGTGTGTGGGTGATGACCATTACCAGAGTGTCTATATAATCTCTGTACTCTTGCAGTGCCTCCTCGCATAGACCGAACAAATTCAAGTTCCAAACTGCGAGCCATAGCTGGGAATTCGTTAACTTTATATTGTACGGCATCCGGGAACCCTACTCCAGTTGCAATGTGGTTGAAAAATGGCCACCGGTTGCACAATGACAGTTCAGTCGATGAAACAGAGGAAGGGGAACTTAGGATACAGATTGTCGAAGAGGATCATGCTGGAAAGTTCACATGTGTGGCATCTAACAGTGCAGGAGTTGATGAAGTTGACATCATACTTGAAATCTCAGGTAATGGTGTCAACTGTAACATGGAGACCAATCTATTCATCCAACACAATTTTCACATTGATATTAATTTTGCATGTTTAGTTCCACCTAAATTTGAGAACAACGAAGACCCCCAGGAAGATATTATTGTCCTTGAGAATAGGCCCATTACTCTCATGTGCCCTGTGATCGGAACTCCTCCTCTGGTGGTCACATGGCTGAAGGTATTATTTTGGAGCAAATTGAATTTGGATATTGACCAAACCATGACATTGGTTTCTATAATTATGTCAGGATGGCGAACAAATATCTCGTCTTGCAGACCCAAATCTCTCTGTGTTACCTTCTGAACCACGTAGACTTCGCATTCGAAGGGCTAAAAGCAAAGACTCAGGACGCTTTTCCTGCATTGCTAAAAATGAGGCTGGCCAGATACGCAAGGATTTTGACGTCTCCATAAGCGGTATCTATCATTAAATGAAACATCCTCTTAATTAATAAATATGGACTTGGATGGCCCACGCCCTTGAAACGAAATTCCTTGGCACACATATTAGGAAGCTAACTGTAAGAAATGTTTTTCAGTTCCTCCCAGGATTGAAAACTCCAATAACAAAATTTACGATGAAAACCCTCGTGTAGCTGAAGGCTCTTCGGTTAAATTTGTTTGTGAAGCAACTGGTTTTCCAACACCTTCTATAATCTGGTTGAAGAATGGGCGTCTCCTTTCTCCGGAACCAGACATTCCATCTGATTTTGTCTCCGATGCACACTTCACTGAGGAAAACCATGTGATGATTTTTGAACGGGTGTACCAGAGCCACGCTGGACGCTACACTTGTGTGGCCACTAACTCTGCTGGCAATGATGAACGTGACTTCAACCTTGAAATAATGAGTTCGTACATTTCTAATTGCATGTACATTATTGGGCAGCAGAACACAACTTGCCTCCTATTACAACATAATCTTTTGCAGTTCCTCCGAAGAGTTCTAGTGATAAAGATTTTGATTCCCAGCGCAAAGTTGTACGTCTGAACCGACCTGTGGTTATCAAGTGCCCTTTGGAAGCTGATCCATACCCAACCTATACCTGGCTAAAGGTCAGTCATACTAGTACTCTAATTAGAGCTTTCACTTGTGTGAAGGGATAATCATAAGTGTATCATTTGCTACAGAATGGAAAACCTGTGACTGTTTTGAGTGACCGTTGGGTAAGAGCAATGGACAGAGGTCGACAGGTGCATGTTGTTCGGGCCAGGGAAGAAGACGATGCCATTTGGACCTGTGTGGCTGAAAATGATGCAGGCAAAGCCCAGGTGGACATTGAGGTCCAGGTCCAAGGTCAGCCTGATATTTCCAATGCACCCTGATGTACTATACTAATCCAACTAATCCAGCAAGTAAGGCCTCCCTCTAAACACTCACCCAAATGTCATTCATTGTTTGCCTATTGTGGTAATGCTTGTACAAGTTGCTGTGGATAGCAAAAGGTATATAATGAGGCGATGCATAAGTGCTACAGTAATACCAAAAAGGGTTTTATGATTGCAGTTGCACCCACGGCAAGGACATCTCAAAGCGATCATGTAGCCAGGGTTGGTGATATACTACATTTGGAATGCCAAGTCAGTGGAAAGCCTCGGCCAACAATTGACTGGATTAAAGATGGTGACATCCTTGAACACGAGAACGAGGTTTTGACGATCACGAAGGTAACAACGTCATCAAATGGCAAGTTTACTTGTATTGCTACCAATGAAGTTGGAACGGCTGAACAACTGTTTACAGTTGAGGTCATAGGTGAGTTTTGTGTATATTATATACCGTGTTTAGAAACCTTAACAATATAATCCTGGTGATTTTCTCAGCTCCACCAGAAATCGATATCGCAGAAGGAACCACGGAAGCAGTAGTGCTTGTAAACCGTCCAGTCACTCTTGAGTGTCCTGTCACCTCGAGTGGTCCAACAGAACCACTGATCCTTTGGACTCGAGATGGCATTGAGATGACGAACGACCGTTATGTGACTGTGTCATCGAATGGACAGAGACTTCAGTTACTGAGGACCCGTCAAGATGATGGAGGATATTACGAGTGTGTGGCCAGCAATGAGGCTGGAGAATCAAAGCGTACTTTCAGAGTCGATGTTTGGGGTGTGGTACCATTTAGCTTCAATACAGCATATCTGACTGTAACACAGCCATATAATCTTGATGTATTTATTGCAGTTCCACCGAAGATCGAAGGCGACCTTTCAGATGATAGTGGTCTACCAAACAGGATTCTCGAAAGGTACAACACTGACTTTGAGTGTTACGCTTCAGGAAACCCCCAACCCAATGTCACATGGTTCAAGGATGACATAGTAAGTGTGACTTTTATCCAAATAACTTGCAAACAAAGATTCTCTTCCATCATGCTGGCCTCATTCGATTTCGGTCGGATACGTTAGTGAGAAATTATTTTGGAACTGGCATTTTTATAAAGATGATATCGGAAGGTTTGGATGTGCGAGTGCACCTACTGGATGACAACCAGCATCTGCGCATCACAAATGTTTTGAAAAGCGATGAAGGCCGTTATACTTGTGTAGCATCTAGTCCTGCTGGAAGTGCTGAACGAGATTACCAACTCTTAGTTGATGGTAGGCATCAATTTAAAAAGCTGTTTTGAACAGATATTCTGACAAAAGTGGTCATTTGCAGTTGCAGCACGTGTCCAAGAATTCAAAGACAATCCCAGAACAGTCATTGTGAATAGGCCAGTAACATTCGAGTGTGATTACAGCGGTGACCCAATACCAACGGTCACTTGGTACATAAACGAGGTTGCAGCTGATCCATTTCTGGACCCAAACTTGCAGGTCAGGACTAGTGTTCATTCTGTACTGGTCACAATGTTTCATGCTGAAACATAAATGCATCTTGGCAGCTATTAGATGGAGGAAGAGTGCTTCAACTGAGGAGGGCCCGGCAAACTGACACTGGAAAGTACACGTGCATGGCAGCAAATTCTGTAGGCAAAGATGAGAAGTCCTTGCAAGTGGAGGTTTTGAGTGAGTGTCTCAATATGTTAAATTTAATACATAATGCTCTACAATATCTCTATTCCATAATCCAGGTCCTCCGGTGATAGATAGATCCCACTGGGTTCCTGGTCCAGTGACAACAATCGAAGGACTTCCAACGGAGCTAGAGTGTCGAGTCTCAGGACATCCCCTTCCGGGTGTCATCTGGGAAAAGGACGGTGACACTTTAGTTTCTGGCAACCCACGCCATTTGAAGATAACGGCAGGTATACATCCACTTAATAGAATGGTGGACACCTGTGTAATGATTCTAATATGTGTTGGTGGTTTGACATTGAGATGGGCAAAAACTACGTTTGGACCGAACTTGGAAGGCTAACTCAGGGATGTACACTTGCCTTGCCATCAACGCAGTGGGCACGGATGAAGCCTCCGTCAAGCTGAACGTAATTGGTAGCAGAGTATATCACAATCTGGCATGACCTTTGCATCTAAATGGTTACCTGGATCCAAATCATATCCTTTATCCCCCAATGAAAATCCAGAACCACCAAGGATCTTAGCTGACCGAATGCCTTCAGTGGTACGGGTATTGCGAGGACAGCCGATTGTTCTTAATTGTCCTTCGCAAGGGGAACCTTCACCAACCATAACGTGGTCCAAGGACGAACGTCCCCTCGATGCCGAAGGCCCAGAACTGCTACTCAGCAGAGTCCACGAGTCTAATGCAGGACGGTACACTTGCCTGGTGTCTAACTTGGCTGGGTCAGCAGAAGCTTTCACGGACCTCGAGGTCCATGGTTGGTACATAGCCCAGCCTGAACAGTGGGTCGACAATGATCTAACCCATAACGTCAAACTTGAAGTACAGATTCAGCATTTTGGTTGCATCAGATGGTCCTTAGTTGTCTTTGCTCTTTGGTGTCGATCCATTGTTCTTGCTATACTGCATTGAGACTTAGGAAACATGTGTAATTGATGGCTATTGATGCAGTGCCACCAAGCATACGTGGGCAGAGCCCAGCTTCTCCATTGCGGGTCCTGGATCGTCACGGGCTGACTTTGGAGTGTGAAGTGTCTGGAACGCCTGTTCCACTAATAACCTGGCTCAAAGATGGTCATCCTTTGGATGAAGACGAGAGACACAGGCATAGCGTAGAGTACAATGTCCTCAGGTTGAGAAACGTGTCTGCAGCAGACGCTGGCCATTACACTTGCCTGGCTGTCAACGAAGCAGGTGCCCAGGAAAGAAGTTACAACGTGATTGTATTGGTTCCACCGCAGATTCAACGCTCTCAGGTTGATGTTGCAGCTACTACAATCGCAGGCGATGATGCCACATTTATATGTCCATCCACTGGAATCCCAAAGCCTAAGTAAGAAGATAGGCAAATAGTAATACCACAGCGATTGAGCTGTAATATATTCATAATCTTTTTAGAATTGTGTGGCGCAAGGATTCAAAGCTCATTGTTCCAAATGGCCGATTCCATTTCTCTGAGGACCATTCCCGACTGGTTGTCACAGGGGTACAACTCATAGATGAAGGTGTTTTTGAGTGTGCAGCTGTTAATGAAGCTGGAGAGGATAACATGAGAATCTTGTTGAATGTCCTAGGTATGCCGAAATAGGTCATAGCAATATTTAAGTTTAGAGTAAGAACAGCCATTACACATGTATGGCAGTTGGTTGATGATTGTCGATGACTGTAACATTTTTCATGCTGATAACCCGTTACGCAGTACCTCCATTCTTCAATGACGCTGGGAACACTGACGCCCAAGAGCACCAAAGAGTCCTAGTTGACCATCAGATTGTCCTAGAGTGCAATGTCAAAGGGTCTCCTCAACCTCTAGTCACATGGTTTAAAGACAATGAACCTATTGATGGAACCCAAATGCGATTAAGCGAAGATGGTCAAAAATTGGAAATCCGCTTTGCTGCTCTAGAGAACGATGGCACTTACTTGTGTATTGCTGAGAATGATGCAGGGATTATTGAGAAGGAAATACTTTTAGATGTTCAAGGTAGGTCATGGCACATGCAATATCTGCGTCTAACAAATACCCATTGGTCAAGAATTAACAATTTTGAACAGTACCTCCTGTCATTGATGCCTCCAAGGTTCGACACACTGTACATTCTAAAGTCGATGAGAAACTGACCCTAGAATGTCCTGTCAAGGGTGACCCACAACCTTCTGTAATATGGTTAAGAGATGGTTTTCCCATTGAGACTTCAGATAGGGTCCAGATCCTCGAAGATGGCTTTATATTTTCCATCTCCCATGCCTCATTGTCTGATGAGGGCGAAGTCACGTGCGTAGCCACCAGTGATGCTGGCACTGTTGATCATACCTTTGACATCCTAATCCATGGTACATTTTTTACCTCTGATGACGACTTGTAATTTATCTTTGCATTAGTAAGACTAATTTCTTTCAGCTCCTCCCAGGATGCTTGAGGCTGGTGCAAGGCTGGAAGAGATTGTTGTGATTGCCAACAGACCCTTTAAGCTGGAATGCCCTACTGGAGGAAATCCTCCTCCGCAAATGTCATGGACTAAGGATGGTCATCCCATCAATAGTTCTTCTGGAGCAGTTACTGAGCGTAGTACTTTGCAAATATCAAGGTAGGTTGAAGGTTGTATAAGCTCGTTGGAAGAAATTGGACTGGACATAAAATATGATGTGATTGGATGTGTCAGGGCAGTAATATCTGATGGAGGACAGTACGAGTGCCAAGCCACGAATGATGCTGGAATAGCACGTCGGCAATTTAACGTTGAAGTTCTTGGTGAGACTATATAGTGTAATAATAGCTTAATAATAATAGTTTAATTTAATACTACTTAACAGTTGCCACACGCATCATCGACGCCAGAAACGAGATCTTGTCAGTTATTGCTAATAGTTCTGTGGATTTGAACTGCACAGCTGAAGGTGTTCCAAAGCCTATTGTCAATTGGTTCAAGGATTCGAAGGTAGTTTTTACTACTGTCCAAATCCCCGCAAATGTCAATCAGCTTGACCTTCTCAACATAGATAATAGAAGACCAACCTGGTATCCTGGTGTCCAACAATGGTTTTAATTTGCACATATTGCAAGTCACCAAATACGATATTGGAGTCTACTCGTGTATCGCTTCCAACATGGTGGGAAATTCCACTAAGGACTTTTCTTTGGGCGTTATTGGTACGAAAGTTAAATGCCGATGATTGTTGTTGCTCTACAAATTACCGTCTAATCTGTTGCATTTTTGAGAGCCACCGTTGATCAACGACAATGTTCACCTGGTTACTGCAAGGGTCAACGATCCAGTAACACTGCCATGTCAGACTATCGGTCTTCCCAAACCAAGGACTTTATGGTTTAAAGGAGAAGAAAAATTTGCGATTGGCACTGGTGCCCCTGGTGGAGAATTGCTGATCCCTGAAGCTAAAGTATCGGATGCAGGGGTTTACAGTTGCGTAGCTGTTAATGAAGCGGGTGAAGACACAAAAACAGTTGCCTTAGAAGTCCAAGGTACCTCCTCTTAATATACATATGAATTGATTTCGACCCTAACACTGTCTCCTCTTTGCAGTGCCACCCTCTTTTAAAGAATCTCACTCTGATATTGTGGTCCAGGAAGGCGATTCTGTATTTCTTCCCTGTGTAGCAAATGGGATCCCTGTTCCAACAATCACATGGCGTCATGGGATAACTGTGATCGTTGATGGACAAAACGGTTTACGATTCATAATTAAATAACGTTATATTGTAGGAAATATAATGATTTTACATGTACGTACTTTAACAGGTTTTGAAATAACTGAAGATGGCTCCTTGCATATTAGCAATGTGCATGTCCATGATGCTGGATTGTACGGATGTTGGGCCCAGAACCCTGCTGGATCTGCATTTTCCGAAAGGCGGCTGACAGTGCATGGTATAATGATAAAGGCATTTTCATAACATACAGTCAATGTGATGGCATATTTCATTTCAGTACCACCTAGCATTGCAAAGACATCCAATGTACTTCGGGTACTTCAAGGGCATGATGCGGTGTTTGTTTGTGAAGTCAGCGGTGCTCCTCCTCCTCAGGTCACATGGTTACGCAATGAGATATCATTACCATCTCCATTGCCAGCACGGCATCAGGTTCTTCGAGAAGGCCTCCTTCAAATAGCAACTGTACAGCCAGATGATGCTGGAGTGTTTCGTTGCGTTGCAAAAAATTCTGCTGGAATGGCTTCATTGGATATTACCCTTGTTGTACTAGGTAACTTCTCAGTAAATTTACACAAGAAATAGGCTTTAGGTACTAATGATTTGATGGTTACATAGTTCCTCCGCGCATCAGTCCTGGTTTGCCATCTGAGTTAACTGTGATACGTGGAGGCAGCGTGTACTTGCCGTGTCACGCTGAAGGTTTCCCTCCTCCACAGCTATCATGGACCAAAAGTGACGATGCACTTGTATGGAGGAGGAGGCGTCGGGCAGCACCATCACCTGGTGATGAATTGGTCATCGAAGGGGTTCAACGTGAGGATGCCGGTTATTACATCTGTGTTGCAGTCAATGAGGCTGGTCGAGTCGCCCACCAAGTCACACTGGTCATACATGTACCACCAACATTCACTGTGTACCCCGACAACCAAGTTGTCAGTATTGGTACAGATGTTCGGTTGAATTGTGAAGCTCAAGGGCACCCAATGCCAAAGATAGTGTGGCTTCGGGATGGTGTGCATGTATTTGGTGAGCTTATATCCCAACATGCATATGTACATATTTCCACTAGTGCTATATGAATCAGTGATCATTACCCGAAAGGTCAGCCATGGTACTCTGATGGCAAGGGTTGGCTGAATTTGGAAAAAATCAGTCGTGAAGACTCCGGGGTTTATGCGTGTCTCGCTGCAAATGATGCTGGGGAAAAGGTGATCAATGTAACAGTTACTGTCCAAGGTATGTAGATAGAACGGTATTGAAATTAATATCATAGTGTAGGGAAACGAGATTGTAATTGTTTTTATTTTCAGTACCACCTGTGGTGTTAGCAGAACCTGGCAATGTTTGGGCTGCTGAGTCGGATAAGTTGACTCTGGCATGTATTGCAGATGGTGACCCATTCCCGAAGGTTACGTGGACAAGGCATGGGCAGCGGATTATTGAATCGGACCGTGTGAAATACAGCAATGCTGACTTGATTATTGGACCCATTCAGGTAACATAACATGTTTTGTAACTTACTCAAGACCATTGGGACTGAAAAGCATGTGTTACTAATACAATAATTGTTTGTTGCAGGAAGATGATGAAGGACCTTACAAGTGCATCTTGTCAAATTCAGCAGGGACAGCTGAAGGAATGGCAATGGTTATTGTCCACACTCCACCACGGATTGTCCTACAACCTATGAACACTGGCAAGTCCACAAAACCAGATCACTGCATTAGACTGTACATAAACATTTATTATCATTTGTGCTCCTTAGTGGTAGACTTGGGGGAAGTTGCTCTGATAGACTGTGTTGCCAAAGGGAAACCAACACCTAAAGTTGACTGGTTCAAGGGAGCATTGTCTGTGTTGGAATTGGATGACCGTATACATATTCTGCCCAATGGCTCTTTGAGGATTGTCGCTGTCCAAGTAGATGATGAGGGTTACTTCGGCTGTGCAATAAGCAATGAAATGGCGACTATTGAAGCCGAAGCTTTCCTGAGTGTGAGAGGTGTGTTACCCGTATAACATGATACATGAGCTTTGGTCTCACATTGTATATCCATTCCAGTTCATGGCAAATGGTCTCCTTGGAGCCCCTGGTCAGAATGTGGGGTTTCATGCGGGCAAGGGCTTCAATCTCGTAACCGGAAATGCGACAATCCAGAACCTCGTAAAGGAGGAAGTTCTTGTTCCGGTGCCGAGTCTGAAACAAGGCCTTGTGAGCGTGAACCTTGCCCCGGTATATATATAACAGCACCGAATTAAGTATTATCCCATATGTGTACACATGAGTATAACATTGCAATTTGCGTGTGGTAGTTGATGGTGGCTGGAGTACTTGGCTGGATTGGAGCGAGTGCAGTGCTTCTTGTGGTTCAGGGACCAGAGTTCGCATGCGCAGATGTGATAATCCAAAACCTGAAGCTGGTGGAAGGAATTGTCATGGGGACTCTGTTGCAATGGAAGCATGTGTGGTCATCAAATGCCCTGGTGAGCTACCAATCATTCCTCACGTTCAGACCGAAAATAAAGGTGCAATTGTTTTTCTATTCAATTTTAAAGTACATGGTCATTGGGGTGCCTGGGGCCCTTGGAGCGATTGCAGCGCCACATGCGGGGAAGGTATATCGACGCGGCGAAGATTATGTGATTCGCCCAAACCAGCATTCGGAGGAGATGAATGTCCTGGGTTAGATTCAGAGAACAAACCTTGCCAAGTAGTAAAATGTCAAGGTGAGGTGCATGAATTAGTACCACTTCTGTGAAAGCTCCATCATGTTAAAAATGTCATATATGTGTTAGTGGATGGTGAGTGGGGCGCTTGGGGCGCCTGGTCCACATGCTCCTTGTCTTGTGGAGGAGGAGTGCGACACAGACAGAGGCACTGCGACTCTCCAGCGCCCTCTGGTGGTGGGAAACAATGTACTGGTTCAGATCTTCAGATGGATTACTGCAGTAATGATCCCTGTCCAAGTGAGTTGACCCAACACCAGAATTATTGTCATGCACATACGTACATGATCATCATAATTCCTGCGTAGTTCACGGACAATGGTCCTCGTGGTCATCGTGGGGAGAGTGCTCAGTCAGCTGTGACGGGGGACATCGTAGACGGTTTCGGACATGCGATAACCCCATTGCAAGCAATGGTGGACGGAGCTGTTCCGGGGCCTCGCAGGATGCCGAAGATTGCAATATGCACAAGTGCGCGCAAGATGGTCAATGGGCGCCATGGAGCACTTGGAGCTTGTGTTCATCAACTTGTGGTGCAGGCACACGCCAGAGGCACCGTTCTTGCTCTGATCCTCCTCCAAGGTTTGGCGGCAAACGGTGTGCTGGAGACGACTCTCAGGTGGAGGAGTGCTCTTTGGAACCTTGCGAAGGTGTGTTGTCAGCTCCTCTTTTTATTTCAAGCATTCATTGAACCATATGACTGTTGCAGGCGTTCCAGTCTCGTCCATTGGGAACTTGATAGGATCTATCAATGGGGAGGATATTGGGCTGTCGGCAGTTATGGCCAATGTGACCACTCTTGGAAACGAACGCACTGTAATGGCAACCATTACTAACGTTCCAATCAATGCTGGTAATGCTCTGGACTTAATACTTTGTGTTGGAGCGTGTCTTTCCTAATTTTAACCTGTATGCTGTTGTTTTAGCAAATCAACTGAGCAGCTTAGTGTCTCTTCTGTCCCCTGTTTACTGGGCAACAGCCTTCGAGATAGGTCAGGCCATCAATGGGTTCTCACTGACGAAAGGCTACTTCCGGCGTGAGAGTCAAGTAGCTTTCTCCACTGGGGAAGTAATTCGAATGACCCATGTGGCTCGTGGTGTTGACCGGTCCGGGAACCTTTTAGTGGATGTGGTCGTCTCAGGAGAAGTTCCAAATATCAATTTAGACGACGATGTCGCAATCGATAAGTACACTGGTTAGGAATTTTGTTGATCCCAACAACATATGCGGTGATTTGTTCCTGGAATGTTACATAAGTTGTTTGTTGCAGAGGATTATGTACAAACTGGACCTGGGTCCTTGCACGCATTCTCTACAAGAACCTTTCGGGTGGCGGACTACACATTACCATACGCTTGGAATCACACTGTACTTTACGATGACACTCAAGGGAACATGCCTTTTCTGGTGCAGAAGTTACACGTCACTAACATCGGTGTACAATATGAACCTGCAAAACAAGAGCTGAAATTTGTTGTCAGTGCATCGATTGGGAAAGGGTCACCGAGCAATCGTTGTCCCACAGGCCTCCTACTCGACGTGCAGGGTCAATTCTGTCAAGGTCACATCTCATGGTTTACGCGATGCTGTTGAGCAGTAGTATTAAGATTGGTATGATTCGTAAATGACAGATGATGATGAGTGCTCTCGACTTGAGCCCTGCTCTCATGGATGTGTGAACACCGTGGGTAGCTTTTACTGTTCCTGCCCTGTTGGTTACACTTTGGGTCCAGATGGACACAACTGTCAAGGTGTGAACATTTCAGTTGTAGCGTTTTACGAGAGGTTTGCAATAATATTTTGCTCTTGGTGCATACAGATGTGGATGAATGCCGACTTGGCTTGAATGAGTGCACGTTCGAAGCCGAATGTGAAAACACCCTTGGATCCTACCGTTGCCTTGCTAACTGCAAAACAGGTTACCGGAGGTCATCATCAGGGACATCTTGTGTTGGTAAGATTGGGAGCAACATCATGTGCACAGTTATAACTTCACGCAGTTAAACCCAATGTAATCTGAAGGTTGCTTGTGTCATAGATGTGGATGAATGCACAGAACAAGAACACATTTGCGACCAACAATGCCTCAATGTGATGGGCGACTATAAATGTGACTGTTCCCGAGGTTACCGACTCGTAGGACGTTCCAGATGCGTTGGTACATTACTCACCTGTTGAACGTTTCCTATAATGCCACATATTTAGCTAAGTGATTCATTTACGCTCAAGATATCGACGAATGCCAGCAATTGGATAGGATGTGCTCTCATGGTTGTGATAACACACCAGGCAGCTACAAGTGCACATGCCCTGATGGATTCATCCTGGAAGACGACGACACCTGTCAAGATGTCGATGAATGTGCAGTCGCTGGTAAACACACTTGTGGCCGTGGTCGGCAGTGCCAAAATACAATGGGAAGCTTCAAGTGCATCGATCTCTGCCCACCAGGCTTTCGGTCACATCTAAACGGAAGTTGTGTTGGTGAGACTTGATGACACATTGCAACATACATATACTGTATACTGTTTTACATCTATATAACCAGATGACTCCATTGCTTTCAGACATAGACGAATGTCGACAAGGACCCACAGTGTGCCACTTTGGCCAGTTATGCGAGAACACGCACGGTGGCTATCGTTGTACCTGCCCCGTAGGGTTTAAATCTGCCGGTTCAGGACTGCCATGCACAGGTGAGAAACGAGAATTCCTCAAAAAGAAAGGTGATGGTTGTCGTTTGACCACCCGCAGATGTGAACGAGTGTCTCGAGGAGCCGAACCCGTGCGAATTTCGGTGCCTTAATCTTCTCGGAGACTACGAGTGCCAGTGTCCTCCCGGACAAAAACGCCTCGCAGACCGAAAATCATGTGCCGGTTAGACCTTGCAATTGTAATGGTATACTGAAGGCTATAACTCCTTTTGATAAAATGAGTGGAAAATAAAATTTCAGGCTTAGTGTATGTCAACGAAGAGGTAACTCGCTCCTCACTGCGTCCATGTCCTTTGGGCTTTCAGAGGATCTCTGGCACTTGCCAAGGTAACAAATGATGCAAAGAGTTTGCAATGAGGTACCCAGGTAGCACAAGACATGTATGATGTATTGGTCAGCATATTAACATATGACCGGCACATGATGTCAGGACTGCCGAGGTGTTTTTGATCAGTGCTGAAAACTGAATTTGATGACGTTTACTAATAATACTGTTTATTAGATTACGACGAATGCCAAAGTGAGGGTCGCTGCCAGTATCGTTGCGAGAACTTGGTTGGAAGTTACAAGTGTCTTTGCCCAACAGGGTACCGGCTAGCCTCCAATGAACGCTCCTGTGTTGGTAAGCTAGCTAATTTGAAATATATGTAAATGATGTAAATTGGAGAGTTCAATAAGCCACAATGTTACTTCATTTCAGATATTGATGAATGTTACGAGGAGAATATCAAATGTGGTGCTGACAAGATGTGCTTCAATTTGAGAGGCTCTTACGAATGTGTTGATACACCATGCCCAACAAATTTTGAACGAGATGCAGCCACAGGGTAAAATAGATTCGTTGTTTAATAACAGACTACATGTCTACTTATTGATACATTGGAGCTGAAAAATGTAATTTTCTACGGCAGGTATTGCAAACTGTCTTGTGATCGTACAGATGCCCCATGTCCACCCGGGGTCCGTTTTGCTCAATTGCTTGCCTTCCGAACAGTGGCACTTCCCAGTGGCATCAAGGCCTTTGAGGACCTTGTCCGATTGGCGGCTTTTGATCAAAACGGTCGTCACCTTCCTAATACGGTGTTTCAAATACTGGAAAACGAGGTTGGAGCTCCTTTCCGCATTCGGCCAGAGCAGGGTAAAGGTGTAGTGTACACAGTGAAGGCTTTGGATTCCGGCAAAAGATATAAAATGACCGTTCAAGCAATCTCCTTTGACCTTACGCGTACCATTGTGCAGTATACAACAAAATTTGTCGTGTACATTGCCGTTGCTGAACATCCGTATTAGCATTGTTGTCGTCTAGTGTAGTCATGTACACATGTATTGTTCTCTTCCCCTCAAATGAACAGTAGCATTTAGAATCTACATAACAATTACATTGTTTGCGTGCACTCCATATACTGTTATAAATTAATGAATTAAAGAAATAAATTTACCTTTGTAAATTGGAGTTAAATAAACATTTTGAATATTGTCATTTACAAATATCACGCGGCATATATTGAAATTAATATTCTGTCTGCATGGTTCAATGCTAAAACTGAATGTAATTAGGTATATATGCAGATGTGCAGATGTAGAGATCTAGTTTAGGAAACACCTGCAACTTTTCTTAAAACTTTTTTCTACTGTATTGATAATTGTATTTCACACCTTTTGTAAAATCTTATATATACAACCTCCTTCCAACCTCCTTGTATATATGTTTCCGAAGTTGCATGCATTGCACTTATTCTGCTATATCCACATTAATTTTAATAGTGCACGCGTGTATGCTGATTATAGGCTGACCATGGTGTAATGGCTGCCAATTAAATATAACTTTTGACAACTGGAGTCGTGTGGATTGCTCCTGATAAGTCTATAGTGACAAAATCCGCCAAACCGTATATGCAGATGATACTTTCGATTTATAAATAATCCGATTTTAGATGTTTTCGAATTCAAATGTGGAGAATTTTGGCGGGAAGTTGTCCGCCTTTATCTTGTATCGATTACATACCGGTATTACCAATGTATTGGGTATTACATACCGATTACATACCGTATCGTCGCGGTTATTGGCGTTCTCGGGCGTTCTGCAAATGGCGGTGATTGCGGGGAAATGTCCGATTGTTGACGATGTCGAAGAACGATTTAAATTAGCGGTTGAGCATTTACCGACTGTGGTCTCCGAATTTTCCCAGGATCAACTGCTTTATTTCTACGCCAGGTTCAAGCAGGTATAATTGCGTTCTATTCCTATGCAGCCGTCAATGAAATTCAAATTATAATTTATAAAAATGGGAAAAATATTGCCACAGGCAAATGAAGGACCTTGCGATGTTCCGAAGCCAGGTTTTCTCAACTTGCAAGCCAGAAGGAAATGGTAAATACGTATACAATTTGTAACAATTTATGAAATGCTGAACCTATATGGCTGAACCTTGGACGGCTGAACCAGGGATATCATTCCAATCATTTGTATAAAATGTTCTAGAATTTAGATTCTCCCTACTGGAAAAAAATGGAATTTTGTGGTGGGCCACCACGCCATAACACACCACGATGGTGGTGTGGTACGTGATTGAAACTACGTGATTGAAACGTGATTGCAACATACGTGGTGTGTTATGGCGTGGTGGCCCACCACAAAATTCCATTCATTTCCAGTAGGGCTGCATGTTCATGCAGTCTGATTTTCCAGAATCAATATTAAAATTCAATTTTATGGTGAAAAGGTAAATGTAAAAATAATTTTCCCAGATACCTAATTAAAATCTTGCAAAATCTTTATAATCTTCTAGTGCATTAATTGTATTAAATAATATTTTCATATATCAAGAAGATATTGTGATTTTTACAGGCAGGCCTGGAAAGATTTGGGAGACATGAGTTCAAAACAAGCTATGATGGAGTATGTACAAGAACTGGACAAATTATGTCCATCGTTGGTTAATAAAGTATGTAATGTGACTGTAATTTAAATTACAGTAGAGTATTGACCGATATTTTCTGCTATGTATTATATTTGAATTGAATTAGTCTGCATCTAAAGCTATCCATTCTGGAGGTCTTGGCGTAAGCGTGAGCACGTTGAGGGGAAATGACGATGACGATCTTGCCGATGAACAGAAGACTGCTTTCGACTGGGTGAAGGAAGGAAACATTACAACATTGAAATCCCTTCTGGAAATTGGTGGCGATAGAGATTTGAATGAGCAAGATGAGGATGGAATGACCATGTTGCACTGGGCTAGCGACAGAGGCCACTCCGATATTATGGAGATTCTCCTCACACGAGGTGCTAACATTAACGCTCAGGTATTCAGCCACATACCTCCTGTCTGATTTCTTTGATTTTCATTTATATAAACATTAGTCCAAGTATAAACCTATTCAATATGGTAACCAGCTCTGTATTTTTGTTGACAGGATAACTCGAAGCAAACCGCACTACATTACGGTAAGCGCTGAGATATAATAAGTGATGCTGTGATATATTAATTGAATGGTATGGTCTGTATTAGCTTGTTCTTGCAATCATGTGGATGCTGTCCAGTTGCTGGTACGTCGAGATGCCGATACGCAGTTGGAAGATGAAGATGGCTTAAGGCCCGCAGATTGCACATCAGACCAAGAAATTAAACGTTTGATAAACAGGTGAGCATTCTGGCAATGAACCTGCTTTACATTGACTAGAACCGTTTCATGTTTGCTACTGTTGCAATAAAAGAGGCTGATCGATCACGGGTTTTATTTTTGGAAACGGATTTCCATGTGGAAGTATTACCGGTACTTTGGTGATTGAAACAGTTAACACTGGTGCTGTGTTCATCGTGTCATTTAAATGCGAGTTTCATTTGTACTTTGATATATGCAATGATACTTCATTTAAATCTGTCAATATTTTAAATGACATATTTTTACTTAATTGGTAACTGCTTCACTTATTATAGTTTAGGCCCAGCAACATTTTGTGCATTTCAAATTTGGCGCTTAAAGTTTCAGGCTTAGTTTTGTAAACGTCCGCTAGAGGGCTCGAGCGGCTGCAGTTCAATGAAACCTGCCAAGTTGGCCACCTTTGTATGTTAACCACCTGGCCTAGTTGGCCGCTTTGTCATGGAGCCTATGGATGCTGTTGTTTGTGAGCTCTTGGAGGTTAAAGAGTTAAATGTGGTAAGTTATATAGCTCACTAACTACACTATTTTGTTATAGTTTAATTTGGTATTCGATTAAATTATTTGAAACTTTTCAGCCGGTGTCTAAGCGAAGAACACTAACCGAATTGAGCATTGTGAGAAAAAAAGAAGTGTTGGATCTGCTGGATAAAGGTGTCAGTCAACGAAAACTTGCTGAACAATTTCGAGTAGGTAAAACTACAATAGGGAACATCAACAAAAGCCGAAGCGAAATTCTCAAACTGTGGGAGAAAAACGGCTGTGAAAATGATCGTCAGCGCAAATTACGAAAGTCCAATTACGAGCCCATCAACCTAATTCTTCTGGAATTTGTGGAAAAATGTCGTTCAGCACATGTCTCATTCACGGGTCCGATGCTCCAGTTTAAGGCTGTTGAGATTGCTAGAAGACTCGGCTTAAATGATTTTAAAGCAAGCAACGGTTGGTTAGATTCATTTCGAAAAAGGAACAATATTAGCTTTAAAGTGGTTGCAGCTGGTGATGAAAGTGCGCATGTGGATGTGAATGCTGCTTTTGGTAATTGGGAACTGAAATTGCTAAATATCCTACAGAATTACTCTCCAGAAAACCTATTTAATGCTGGTGAGATGGGCTTGTTCTATAAGCAGATTCCGTCAAAAAACTTGCTGCAAATTGCAGGTGAATGTAAAGATGGGAAACTTGCTGAAGAACGAATCAATGTCCTACTGTGTTGCAGCTCTACTGGCGAGAAGATAAAACCACTTGTGATAGGAAATGCTGCGAATCCTCGCGTATTTCAGAAGAATCAGATTGATGTGAAATGCTTGCCGGTGACCTGGAAATCCAACAAGAGAGTATGGATGACCAATACTATATTCACTGACTGGCTAAGAGATTTAAACCAATCTATGAAACAGCAAAATCGTGAGATTCTGTTGCTTGTTGATAATGCAACTAGCCATGCAGATACAAAATTAAGCAACGTCACTGTCCAGGTTTTACCCTCAAATGTGACAACAGCTCAACCTTTAAACCAGGGAATTATACATGTTATGAAGCTGAACTACCGCAAGAAAATGCTACAGTCGCTGGTCACAAAGGCAGATCAATACACCAGTGTGGTTGAATTCAATAAATCAATAACGGTCTTTGATGCTATTCGTTGGATCAACAGTTGTTGGCAGGAAATTTCGGAAGCAACAATTAGGAAGTGTTTTCGGAGTACAGGATTTCCTTCAAGCAATGACACTGAAACAGAGGATCATCCCCTTAACATGGGAGACGTATTAACCAAAATTCCAGTAGACATTCGACAAGATCTCATGTCTGCACAAAATATGGTAACATTTGAGGACCACCTTCCCATACATGAGGAAATTGCATCAACACCTGAAGATATACTTGACCAAGTCTTGCAGGAAAATGAAATACTTGATGACATCAACAGTGACGAGCCCGAAGGGGAAAATGGCAATAGTGAAACCACAGCCAGGCTTAAAACGCACAAAGATGCCCTGGAATGTGTTTCCCACCTGATGACATTTTCATCTTCTAAAGTCCCTGCAGTCATGGATAACCTATTTAGTATTTATAGCACTATTGAAGCAGATTGGGCACAATCCATGAAGCGTCGTCAATCAAAGCGCAATTTAAAAAAATCATGATTATTTCACCAGTCTAGATTTGGCCAAATAGTGTAACCTATAACTCATCTGTTAAGTGGTTTTATATATTGTATACTTTATTTGTTTTGTTGTGTAGTACTTATGTTTCATTCTGGCTAAAAAATTGATTGTAAGGGATCCATCATTTTGTCCTTTATATAAGGGTATGATCTATATGGTGTGCAATTAAATGAAATTTAAGGGAAAACAATGCAAAGGAGGATACAATTTGTATTTTATAAAGAATGCTGCATTTTAGCGGAGATACCATGATATGGTTCCTGATGGTGACGATCTGTGATACTGTATATGGTGGTGTACGTGTGATGGCTGGCAATTCCAGATCACCATGAACCATCATGGACCCTTGATGGACCATCAATCACCATGGTGTGTTATGAGACACCTACTATATGGATAAATGCATAGCTAATTGACGGCTAATTGAAAAAGCGCACCATATAGAGCTGGTGCGCCTATACATAGCCAACAAAGATAGATGCAAGGTTATTAAATATTAGCATCCACTCTTGATATTAGTTAGTAGATGGCCTCCTATGTGCATTTTAGCAAGGATTTTAGATGGCTGGCTGGTGGCGCGGCGCTTCGGCTAATTTCCTTCGAGTCAAGTTTAGAATGCAGTGGGCGCGGCCTTGGCGCGGCTAAATATGAACCAGGGGCGGTCTCGGTTTCGGCGCTTTAAAAGTTTTTCGGTGCCATTGCAGAAGTAGCCGACTGCAGTGGTCGACGGCCGGGTGTACGAAGAGCAAGTCGCCTAATAAAATGGCGAGACTGGCGGCGCATCTATTAGTGTGCTGGTTGGGATTGTTGATCTCGAGGACTGGCGTTTCGCAGGACGTGGAACAAGATGAGTCTTTGCGTCAACTGCAGGGAAGCAGTCGTTGTTACGACGACGAAAATCAGGCACAGCGGTGCATCCCAGAGTTTGTGAACGCCGCCTTCACCCGTGTCGTGGAAGCGACGAACACATGTGGAGATCCTCCGATCGAGTTTTGCATGCAGACTGGGGTGACAGGTTCGAAGGAATTTTGCGACATGTGCAATGCGAGAAACGCCTCACTATCGCATCCGCCCAGTTACCTCACTGACTTCAACAACAACGATAATTTGACATGGTGGCAGTCGAAAACTATGTACCAGGACGTTCAGTACCCAAACGAAGTCAACCTCACGCTTCATCTCGGTAAGTTGTCCATAGGCCTTTTTTAATAAGCCTTTTGCGGGCCTAATTTCTATAGACCAGGAAAGCCACGCCTTAAAATGACGCGCGCAGTGACGTGAAACCATGGTTCAGCCAATGAAACGGCCAAAATCGCTACTTCCGGAATCACCTTAGCACAGGTTCATCCCGGAAGTGACGTTTTACTTTCCTGGTCTATTTCGTGTTGCCGCTGGCCTTTGCCAAGATCATCGGGACGCCATCTAGCGGAGAAAATATTGCGTTTTGCAGACCTTGCAAACCTTGCTTGTGTACTTGACAAATCTAAATTATAAAAACGTAGAAATACTAAAACATTGTCATCCAGGTTTTTGTGTGTAGACAGTAATATTATTGCAGTAAAAAATAAAAATATATAGGGATCTATAATTATATATAGTATATTTTTTTGTGGTCGGAACTAATTTGTGAAAAGATGAAAAAATAGATATTTTTTTCAAATATTGTGTAATATAACGCAGAAATGAGGTCTGGTTGCGGTGGCTTTCGGGGTCAACGCCTCACTTTCACTGTCACGTGACTTCCATTTCCCACTGCCATTAATAATTATTATGGCCCACTAGTTTTCTCTAATTGGGAAATAAAGTTTCATTTTTTGTTTTGTTTTCGTGCATGTTGTGTTGTGAAACTTGTTAATGCAGTTCACAAGGTCAGATTTCAACCTGTCTGCCATGTTCTGGTTATAAATTATGTAAATTTGGATCATCTCATGTGAAAATCTGCTTTCTTAGCAAAAAAATAGCCTAGTTTTACGGCATGTTAAATTGTGTTGTGTAGTCATAAAGGTGTATAATTTAGTTGCCATAGGCAACTAATTATATTCTTAAATTCTTATATTCTTAATTGGTTCGACCTTGGATGTTTTATTTTCCAATTTGATTTGCAAATTTGCAATGTATGTTTAGGGCACCTTTTACGCTGACACATGGTGTTAGAATTTCCTGAGGATGTTATACTGTCATATATGCATGTTAATTAGAAAGTTCTATAAATACAGGAAGTTGTTTTTAAACTTTCCCATAGGATGAATTCTTTTTCAGTTGTTTTCTTTTATAAATATTTATTTCCATTTTCCTTGTTTCAGGCGTGCAGTCTTTGTTTTTCTAATTTACTGAATTTGCTTTAGTGGGATGTAGGAAAAGTGGATGTAGTGTGTAAAGACGGCCTGATTTCCTTTAAAGGGTACAGACAAGAACATGACCACGCCCCTTTAGTTCAAAAGTCGTGTGTTTTATGTGTAGTAGTTATTATATAAGCAAACTATGACTTCATTCGATATTGGAGAATATTACTTGCAAACTTTCATGTTCAAGTTGCTATTTTAGTTCCAACTTCTTCCTAGTAAGAGGAGCAAGTGAGCTAATTTGAACTTGGTAAATAAAAAAATATATAGGGAAAAGTTGTACAATTTACAAGGGAAGGGAAAACATTTTGGGATGTTGCCATTTTTATACCTACACTGTAAGTTTTATTTTTTATGGGGCTACTAATAGTAAATCCAATAATACTGCACAATCGTGATATTGTTGTGGTATATAATTATGTTGTCGGTAAACTTCAAAGAATGTTTAATAGGACATCGATTTGAATATACAGGGTGTTTCTGAAATAGGTGGACAAACTTACAGTGTATATTCCCTGCATAAAAACAAGACATAAAGTTCATATAAACACATGTCCCCAAGCGCTTAGGTTTTTAAGTAGCACCTGAAACGTTACATCCGTAATTCATACTCCCCACATCTTACAATTGATTATTTATTACAAATGTTATGTACACTACTGGTCAAAAGTATTGTCGCGTACTGTGTGCTGCCGAAAGTAGACTGACGGTCAGCGCCCCTGGTGAGGGGAGCGCAAACTACACTAACATGGACTGGCATAGCAGTGCAGAAGTTTTCGCCCAGCTCACTAGGGGCGCTGGGAGTCAGTCTACTTTCGGCAGCACACAGTACGCGACAATACTTTTGACCAGTAGTGTACATTGCAGAAAAATCTGCAATAAAATTGATGTCACATATTTCCGTGTCAGTTCACCTTAATTTAAACATTGTGATACTTGGTTCCATCCACTATATAATATACAAAAGCGCGGATTTTTGGTATACGGAGTGTACGATGATGGTAAGTCCCAAGCCCATGCACATGCATGTCCCCTGTGCCAAATCCATCAGACCACACCCTTTGGACGGGTTTGGCAAAGTCCCTGTTCGGGTAACTCCCTTCCTTTTGGCCTCTTTCAAACGTTCCCTTCCCACTTGCCATCGTTGCTCACGCTCCACTGCCCATGTGCACTCTTGTCTCACTGCACTCAACTCTCATCCTCAGCACATACATATAGCTTATATGGGAACCACTCAGCATCATCATCATCTTGCTTTCCCAATATTCAATTGCAGTACACACTCAGGTATAGATATATAAAACAATTCCCTGTGCAGCATCGTCACTGCAATTATAAGGTGCTCAATTCGGAGCAACACAGAAATATGGGAGCGACTTGCATGGACGTTGTATAAGAAACCATGCTCGAATAGGAAGGGGCATGAGAAGAGGAGCCTGAGAAAGATTGAAAGGAGCTTTTGTTGCAAAGGGCCCGACCCTAAACTGACGCTCATGGGAATTCTTTATAAGGGAACCGATAACAAACAACCATGGAGCCTGCGAATATCACCCGAGGCTTATAACAGCAGTGTATAGTGTGTGTATGGAATACCTGCGGTGCAAAATATGCAGCAGCAGCAGCAAAGGGCCCTTTGGGTTTGGGTGTGCATGTATACAGTATATTATATACCCTTGGGAATTGGGTGTTCGCCGATAAATATTTCCACTCAGCCGGGAAACCGGAAAATATTTCATTTTGTTGAGCAACACAACATCCGGGCTTATATCATCACAAAAGATTTGGGCTACAGTTTCCGGTTTACAATATACGAACACCTAGCTATATCACGTGTTTTGCTCGTGTTCGTATAGATACACCTTTATGATCCGAACATATAGATATACACCGACCCTATATGAGCAATAATTGATGAATTTCATTTGAATGCTCAGGACTCCAATGTAATGTTGCATGCAGAGGGAATAAAATATGGATACTTTACTTAAGCGCCACCTGGATGGTACGTTATTCGTTATAAAGGTGAACTGAGAAGGCTTTGTAAGTGCATGTATTAGTTTAAATATATATATGCATGTTACTTGTGAAACTTTATTGTTAACTAACTAAAATGTGAATAAACAGGTTGCAATTATATATATAGGGCCTACTTCATTACTGCTATTTCAGTACTTTATACCTACTTTACCTACTTTAATACCTACTTTGGTGTTTTATATTATAGCTTGTTGGGTTTTAATATGTTTCCCTTACACTATGTTGGTGGTGCAAATTGCCCTGCTGATGGTCACTTAAATGTACCAAACACAAACATGTTATGCCTTCCATTGCATCATACAGTATATGTGTTCTTGATTATTCACCAATTTGTCACCATAACATTTGATCCACATTGGTTACAAATATATTTATCCAATTCAGACAGACATTTTAACTAGACTTTAAAGTTAAAATAAATACAATAATCCAACTTGCTTAAAAAAATAAATATAAGACAAGGTGCAAATTAATGCCTATATATAGGGCTATTATAATTTGAGTAATTATGAAACTATGCAGTAGTAATAATAATAATATTAAACATAATCCCACGTGTTGAAATAGTCTGGTTGGAAAGAAACAAAGTGATACTGCTTTCGAAATAACAATTTGCATATTGTATGTATATAAAAGTCGAGTGTTGAAATTTTCACCAAATGTCCAAACTTTCAGCAGGTGAAAGTGAACAAAGTCTATTTCCGGCTATAAAATATACTCTTATCATTATGCAATCGAGGCACAAAGAGAATTATTACTTATTTTTTAGCTAATAAACACTCCTAATTGGTCCTCATGCAACTTATAAAAGGTGCACTGCACTCCACAAAGTTTTACAAGTACTATATCAGCCACAATGAGATCTCTACTGATGTTGCTAATCCTGCAACAAGAGTCTACAACAAGAGCAACACAGACATTCAACTTATATAATTGTGACGGAATAGGAAAAAAGGGGGGCAAAACTGAGAAGAAGGGGGCAGGTGGTGCGTGTTTTTCTTGCAACTTCCCTTTGTGTTTTCGTCCCTCAATACAAGGGCGGGTGTCCCTTGGCAGCTGCACACCAATCTGCCCCTACCTACAAATAACTACACATACTACTTATACGATACAACCTCTGCTGATTACATACGCAATTAATAAACGGCGCAACTCCGGAAATTCGAAATTATCTCCATATAATGGCACCACCCAAAGGGATTTTCAAACTTCTTCCAACACGAACTTCAGCGTACTACACAATAAATAAAGTAACCCTATATAGTTGACATTCAGACTGTGCATGGTGACAACGTGTAGACAAGTGTGGCGCCACCAAACTCACCTGGTGGTGCTCTTCACCGTTCTTCGTGCCCTTTCATAGTTATAGGATAGTAGGGTATAGGGGAGTGCATGGGTAAAGTTTAGCAGGGTTCTTACCTCATCCTCGGTCGCTCCACTGATCACCGAGTCCATGCTTTGGCTGAGGGTCATTGTGGCAGTTTCAGTTGCAGCGCAACTCATAGCAGCAACTGCCACCGAAACAGCAACCGTTGCTGCGTTCGCGTTACTAGCAACGTTATTGGCAGTAACAACGTTGTTGGGTGTCGTGTTTGCGGCTACTATGGTGTTGGTGGTTGAGGTGGTGGTAGTAGTAATTGTGGTGGTTGCCGCGGCCGCAACAGCAGCCTCCTTGCGACGTTCACGTTCTCGGTCACGTGCGTTACTGCTGTAAGGGTGAAATGCCACCGTGGAGGCAGATGCGGCACGAGCGGCCGGTACGTGCAGAGCCAGTGCGACGGTGGCCACAGGGCTACATGAGGGTCCTGGTACACGTACAACACCTCTGCTGTCTGTCGACGATGCACTCAACTGCACACGTTGCGGTCGTGGCACACTATAGCTCACCTCACCGAACAGTGCCTGCCTGCCACCACTCGGGAGGAGGAGTTCGGAGCAGCAGCTGTTGTGCCCACACTATACTTTAACACACCATGCCAGAGCTGCTGGCTGGCGACTGCATGTGCACAACTAGACTTGTCCACGTCCACCACTCACACAGACGTGTTGGCATCGAGCTCACAAACTCCCAACACCGCCACTCTATAGGTGTAACCACTAGGGTGCAACAAGGTGGCAATGTAGGTGGCACCATAGGTGGAATACACCCTGCTCCGACGACGTCAAACCGTGCTCTTTCGTTCGTGACGGTACTGACACGCCCCTTTTGCCCCCCCCCCCACCACCCCACATCTCTTTTCCTCCTTCTCCATCTATATGTTGTACCGATGGCGCAGGTAAACAGCGGCGCGTGCCGCTCGCAGCTCTGACGTCATCAACAACCCGAGATACGTATGCAAGCCCGTGGCACTTTTCGTTTGGCGCGCGCCAACATCGATTGTTGCCATGGTAACCCATGTCCGGGCTACCGGTGAAATACGTAGTTACACCGATCGATCGGTTACCGCTGGTGGCTAGATCGATTTGTACGCGGAAAATGGGATGGAGGTGGAGGTGGGGGGTGTGGGTGTGTAAGATCTGACAACAATTAACGGTTCGATTTTTGGGGGTCCCCCCCACCTGTCCCTCCTCCACCTGTCCCTCCTCCACCCATACTATACACCGGAACCGGAAGTGCGACTGGATGCATTGTGGTGGAAACAACGTGGAAAGTACGTTGAATGTATTGTACGAGGTGGTGGGTGCATGAGTGGGCCAGGTGGAGGTTACATTGACTATTACTATTTGTTGGTGACTAATTTGAGTAATTGCGGCAACATTTTTTGAGCCGGTATATAGCGTGTGTCCAACAAAAATCCCCGCCCATTTTGCCAAACTCGGCAACACTTTTTGGCTTCGGTTTCATTTAGCAACATATAAATGCAGGCAGCGGAACAAAAATGAACAAAAGCTTTAATTTCGGAGCAGACTTATCACGTGCATAACGCCAACAAAGATGGCGCCTTTCAATGCCACCTCCACCTCCTCCTCCTCCTCCTCAATTTGTTCCAATGCAATGCATGCACACAGTTCGTTCGATAGGTCAATAATGCAGATCTATACTATATAGTATACTTCGTGGTGAAGGAGATAAGCGTCAATAATAGCTGAACCTAACATTTTTTCACACAGAGGAAAGACGTCACTTAGCTAAACTCACTGGTTACTAAACTCACTGTGACATTTACAGTAGAACCTCCTTAAACAAATACCCTATAAACTATAATTTCACTGTTATATAAAGTAGCTACCCATGCGTTACTAACTATATGATGTTAAATTGTCCTCAAGGACTTGATGTATGTAAATTCAATAGGCATAGGGCCGATAGGGGAGAAAGTGGTGACATGCAACAACCCCCCCCCTGACATTCAAACACCTTGTACATTATGATCCTATCAGACATCTTGCCGCTGAGAAAGATACTCAAATCACCGACAACAAACGTTTACATCCTGTCATTGATGCCGTTGCATGCAAAAATCTTCATTATACGACTTTCATGCATGAACTCTGCATGTAAAGTACTTTGTGCCTCAAGTCTCTTTATACAGCTTACATTTGCATATAATTTGCTCAACGTGGAATAATAATACAAGATCTGGATCTCATGAAGAATCTGGTAACCCAACTTTCGCTGACTTTGACGAAGTTCTACAAGGTCATTGAATGACTATCTTTGCAAAGCTCTTTCTAATTGAAATATGGATTAATCAAAGTTAAGTTAATACACCTGCTGAAGTTGACCGCATTTGTATGCACTGTACAATCTATTCAGTTATGCATGCACAAAAATGTAAAATTCTGTCTGCTCACTTCTCAATTATGCATATTTGGCGGAGTTCGGGACTACTTTATGAGAGGAGGGATAAAAGGGAAGCAAACAGTCGCAGCCAAAAACAGGGCCAAGAATCGTTTCATATCTGTGACCGAACAGGGTTTACTGACATCATTAGGTATATAAAAGACGAGATCAATAACATGTGATTGCATATGCAGGCATTGAAAAAGCAATATGTTGTTATAACCGAGGTCACTATATCCGAGTTCCATGTGTATTTTGAAGGTTCATATAAATTACAGCAGTGATTCTGCCGATCGTGCGTGATATCGTGATTCATAATCTGCAAAATTGCATAATAATATAGTACAATAGCTTGTAGTTTTATGACACGCACCCTAGTGGACGAACCGTGAATCTAAACGTGTATGACACTACTTTGCATGTAGTTGTAGTATGTACTGTACATATAGTGTATATCCTCAGAGGCACGATCGGGAATTGAAATTATGTAAATTAATCCGATTTGTAAGTGTCAACCATCGAGAAACGTGAATTTTATTGCCGGAAATGAGCTGATAATAACGTAATGTCGCAAATCTATTGTGAGCTCGTAAACTGGAGCAATACACGTTTCAATGTAATTAGTATATGTAGGCTTATTTAATACATACTGTAATAAATCGATTACGGCTGTTTCTTGATTGGGAGTATAATACTTATAGATATAGGACCATATTGCTTAAAGGGACAGTCAAGTCAACAAAAAAAATTAATGTTATTCAGAGTGATAAACTATAGAGAATGGCTATTTGGTATGTTAACCAATTCGCAATGGTTAACGAGTTATAAATTAAATTCGAAAAAGGTATGCTGACAGCAAATTCAACAGCCGTTATAAGTAAAGGCAATGGAGAGGACATGGGCCAAGGCTGTGCCCGGCAGCGCACGCATTCCCCCGTTCGATCTCAACATCGCCTGGCCAAGCTTTGGAAATTTGTACAGGGGAGCAGCCAATTGACGGTGACAGCCATATGCCGTCGTAACGCTCGTTTAGCCCGCTCGATCGTAGTCGTTACGTTCTCTATATCTCAACCCCATGGGTGATTTGGCCGTCAATCCGCGCAAAGAAAGAGTTCCATCGGCAAATCCGCCTCGACGGTAAACCATTGCGAATTGGTTAACATACCAAATAGCCATTCTCTATAGTTTAGCACTCCGAATAACATATTAAAAATTTTTTGTTGACTTGACTGTCTCTTTAAGTTCACAATAGGCACTATATACGTACATCCCAAAGAACAGTATCACCTGCAGAAACATTTCCAAGAACATCTCTAATAGATTGGCTAGTGTTGGTTGAATTGTCAATATTTTTCGCAACATGCCTCGTGGATTCTTTACTTGTCTTGCATAATGCCGCTTTGCAGAGGGAACATCCACTAGCCATTATTGCCCTATGTATTAATCCTGAAAACAGTACTGACTGTAGTGCACGTGGTCTGCATTGTCAAGTTTTCGTTACTTACCGTTTGATAACGGAGATATCACATTGGCCATGATAGACGAGGCACCAGAACTGTACCCGTACAAAGTTACAATTTTAGGATCACCTCCGAAATAGGCAATATTCTCTTGTATCCATTTCAACGCAAGGATCTGGTCGAGTTGCCCGTAATTTCCAGGCAGGATCTCATCCATTGTTGTTGCATAGCCTTTAAAGACATCCATACAACTATTGTTTTTTATGCGTGGAGTATCCCCTGAACTTTAATTCAAAATTCCAGTATAATTCCAGGATTTCCAGTTCAGTTGACACCCTCAAATGGTATAGTTAGCTATAATGTACAGTAGAACCTCCATAGTTGACCACCACACAAAAGTAACAGCATTTTCAACAGGGTTCATACGCATTTGTTCTCGCAAATTTCCAAACTTTTTCCATACTTTTTCCATACCAACTCAATAGTTTTCC